>PVKY010005097.1:0-18033 GCA_004027775.1 Bradypus variegatus
CAGGAGGCTTTGCAGCTCGGGCTATGGGGGAGGGGTCTCCCGGCTTGGATCCGCAGGTTTTACTTACAGATTTTATGCTGTGATCTCAGGCATTCCTCCCAATTCATGTTGGTGTGTGATGAATGGATGGTCTCATTCGTCCCCCCACAGTTATTCTGGATTATTTGCTAGTTGTTTCTGGTTTTTTTTTCAGTTGTTACAGGGGACTACTTAGCTTCCACTCCTCTCTATGGCACCATCTTCCCTCCTCCCTCAAACATCCCACATCATTTTTTGTACTTGTTACCACTTATATCTTTGTACATTTTATGTCCCAAAACCTGGATTTCTCATTAATTTTTATACACTTGCATTTTAGCATTTGTAGGAAGTAAGATGTGGAGTTACGTCCCAATCAATACAATAAGTAATACTGGCATTTATAATTACCCAAATGGTTACCCTTACTTCAGTCTTTATTTCTTTAGGCTACTTTGAACCACTGTCTAGCATCCTTTCCTTTCCATCTGAGGAACTCCCTTTAGCATTGCTTATAGGCCAGTCTAGTGGTGATGAACTCCCTCAGCTTTTGGTTATCTGTGTCTTAATCTCTACCTTATTTTTGAAGGACAGTTTCACTGGATATAAAATTCTTAGCTGGAAGTTGTTTTCATTCAGCACTTTAAATATTTCAACCTACTTCCTTCTTGCTTCCTTGGTTTCTGATGAGAAATTGGTATTTTATCTAACTGGGGCTCCTTTGTACATAATATTTTGCTTTTCTCTTGCAGCTTTCAGAATGCTCTCCTTGTCCTTTGCATTTGATAGTGTAATTAATATATAATAATATATTTTATAATTATATAATATATAATATCCTATTTGGTGTTTTCTAAGCTTCTTTGGTGTGTATATTCATGTCTTTTGCTAAGTTTGAGAGGTTCTCTGTGATTATTTCTTTGACTATTCCTTCTGCCCCTTTCTTTCTTCTCCTACTGGGACTCCAATAATGTGCATATTCATGCAATTGATGTTGTCCCATAGCTGTCATATGCTATTTTTGCTTTTAATATTTTTTTCTCTCTGCTCCTCAGCCTGACTCATTTCAAGTGTCTTGTCTTCAAGTTCACTGATTCTTTCTTCTGCCAGCTCCAATCACTCTTGAAACCCTCCTTGGCATTTTTTTCATTTCAGTTATTGTGGTCTTCACTCCAGTATTTCTGTTTTGTTCCTTTTTAAAATTTCTGTCTCTTTCTTGACTCCCAGGGATGAGCCTGGCCCTGGCATCATGGGATTGAGAATGCCCTCTTGACCAAAAGAGGGGAAAGAAATGAAATGAAATAAAGTTTCTGTGGCTAATAGATTTCAAATAAAGTCAAGAGATCATTCTGGAAGTTATTTTTATGCATTATGTAGATATTCCTTTAAATGTCTACTGTATTAGAATAGCTAGACGAAAATACTTGAAACTTTTGAAATGTAGTTCAGTAGACTTGATTCTTGATGATGATTGTATAAGTATATAGCTTGTATTGTGTGATGGGACCATGTGATTGTGAAAACCTTGTGACTGATATTCCCCTTATCCAGTGTATGGGCAGGTAAGGAATAAAATAAAATAAAGACAAAAAATATATACAAATAATAGGAGGGGGGATAAGGGGTATGGGATGTTTTGGATATTCTTTTTCATTTTTAATTTTATGTTTTTCTTTATTTTGGAGTAATGAAAATGTTCTAAAATTGATTGTGGCGATGCATGCACAACTATATGATGATACTGTGAGCCACTGATTATATACTTTGGATGAATTATATGGTGTGTGAATATATATCAATAAAATTGCATTAAAAAAGATTAAAAAATTTCTGTCACTTTATTTAAACTCCCATATTGTTCATTCATTGTTTTCCTGATATCTTTAGTTTTTCTCTGTACTTTCTTCATCTCCTTGAGCATTTTTAGAATCATATTTTAAAAGCTTTGTGTGGTATGTCCACATTCTTGTCTTGTTGGTATTGTCTGTATTTTTATCCTCTTCCTTTGGATGAGCCATCATTTCCTGCTTCTTTGTCTGTACTCCTGTTGCACACAGTACATTTTAATATTTTTAAATGTTAACTCTGGGATTTACTCCCTGGGATGTTTGTTTCTTGGTTTGGTAACCAGCTGTTGATAAGACAGATTTTCTTGAGATTGAGCCCTACTTTCAGGAAGATCTGCCCAAGGCAAATCCAGTGTGCAGGGTTCCCCTCTCTTTCTGTGCCTCTGTCTTGTACTGGGCTTGTGCTTGTTAGTTGTTTTGGAGTTGCCCTGATTACAGGAGTTTGGTTTTCCCTTCGGTTTCTCAGGAAACAGGCCTCCCTCTCCCAGATATTTGACACTAAATAAGACCGATTGCCTCTATAGTTTTTTACACTCCTTTCATTGTCTCAAGCTGATTTTTCCTGGAGGGCAATTCTGGTAGGAGGATTGCCCTGGAGAAAACTTTCCCAAGTCAGTCTTTCCCAGCCAAAACATGGCCAGGGATCCACAAAGGGTCATGGACCAGCTCTAAAATGCCCTGGGGAGGGGATCAGGAAGGGCCCCAAAAGCTTCTCCAACAGCTCCCTGAAGCTGAGCTTTCCTGTCCTGTCCAGCAAATGCAACCCTTCAACTAACTGTCCCCAGCAGCCCTGAGGAAGCACTGCCTCTTTATAATCCACCTCTTCCATCCCTGACCAGGGATAGTTGAAACAATGGCTGCCACTGCCTTTGTCTGTGGCAGATTAAGACAACAGGTGCCCTCGGAGCTGGGAATCAGTGATCTGAATTTGCTAATCAAGAGCTGTGATCAGTGACCAGCTGTGACCACTCCTGTTCTTGGGGATGGAGCTTTCTATGTCCCTTTTTGTCACCAGCAGCTAGCCAGGGACTTGACCCACAGTGGCCAACCACAAGAGTGGGGGATAAGGGCTGGTAACCAATACACAGAAAGAACAATTTACAATTCTTTACCGTAGTCTATCTGCCTCTTCCTCCCACTCTTCCCTAGATGCTGTACAGTGTTCTTCTGGCCTCTGGAGTTTCAAAATAGTTGTTTCAGACAGTTTCTGCCTGTTTAATAGTAGTTTTGGTGGAAAGCCTGAAGTTCTGGAGATCCCTATTCCACCTATTCCCCAGAATCTCTTGGGATCTTTATTTATTCATGTCTGCAAGCTACAATCTACTGTCCTTTCCTTATGCCTGGAAGGACTCCCATTAGCATTTCCTGTAGGGTATGTCTTATGGTGACAAATTCCCTCAACTTTTGTCTACCTGGGGATGTCTTGAGCTCTCCTTCATTTTTATTTTTATTTTTGTTTTTTATTATCTCCTCCATTTTTAGAGGACAGTTTTGCTTGTTATAGAATTCTTGGTTGGCAGTTTTTTTCTTTCTGTACTTTTAATATGTTGTACCACTGCCTTCATCACCTCTATGGTTTTTGATGAGAAATCAGCATATAACCTTATTGAGGTGCCCTTGTATATGATGAGCTGCTTCTCTCTTTCTGCTTTCAGAATTCTCTTTATCCTTGACGTTCAACATTTTAATTATGACATGCCTTGGAATAGATCTATTTGGGTTTATCTTGTTTGGAGATTTTTGGGCTCCTTGGATATGTATATTATGTCTTTTCTCAACTTGGAGATGTTTTTAGCCACTATTTCTTCAACTATTCTTTCTTCCCCTTTCTCTTTCTTTCCTTCTTCTCAGACTCATGTAATGCATATGTTTGCATGCTTCATTTTGTCCCATGGGTCCCTTAAGTTCTGCTCACTTTTTTCATTCTTTTTTCTATCAGCTCTTTAGACTGAATGATTTTGATTGTCTTGTCTTCTAGTTTGCTGATTCTTTCTTCTGCCTGTTCAAATCTGCTGTTGAACACCTCTAGTATATTTTAATCTCCATTATTGTATTTTTCATCCCTAAAAGTTCCATTTGGTTCCTTTTAAAAATTCTAATTCCTCCTTTTGTTCCTTTCCTTCATGCATCATCTTGATTTCCATTTTTCCTTTGACTCATTGAACTTATTTAGGAGAGTTGACTTAATGTCTTTTATTAGTTTTTCCAATGTCTGTACTTCCTTCATTGTTATATTTTGTTCCTTTAAATGGGCCAACTCTTCCTGTTTCTTTGTATGTTTTGTGATCTTTTCTTGAAATCTGGGCATTTGATTATTTTTGATGTGCTAACTCTGGAAGTCAGATTCTCCCCTTTTACCTAAGGTTTTCATGTAGATTAGCTGTGTTGGGGCTCTTCTTCAATGTTTAGTCCAGTTTATACCAAACCAATGAAGGTTACCATGGTTAACAGTTAATTTCTTCTCAGTTCTCTCTGATCCCACATCTTGCCCTGGGTGTGTTTAATTTTCAGAATTCCTTGGTATGTTTGGCTGTTTCCTGTTCAGGAAAGGAGGCCCTCTCTCCTAGCTTCTCCTCCCTGGACTGCACTGTTTCTTTTTCTTACAGTTTTCAGTTTTTACCTCCTGGCAACCGTAGTCAGCTTAACTCCACTCGGGTGCTCTGTTCTGCCTTTACACTCCAGCTTTCAGCCCTGGATCCACACTGTTGTTCAGAAGCTCAGCTCCCTTGTTTCCACACCACTTTTCTGTTTTCTGGTAACTTCCAGGTTAGGGGACCCAGACCTGTGCCGAGTCTGTCTTTATGAAGCCAGCTGGGGTCACTGTACAAAGATACCTGTTTTGTTTTTTTTTTTTGTCTAGGTGCACCAGGAATCAGGCCTCAGGGACCCAGGGTGGGGATGCAAGCAGGTCACCCAACCACCACGGCGGGTCGATCAGGTCTCAGGGGCCTGCACGTGAGAGCACACGGGCCGCCAGCCTGCCAGTGCAGGGAAGTCAGGCCCCGGGGCACACACGTGAATGTATACCGGCCACTGGGCCACCGTGAGTCCCACAGACTGTGTGCAGGTCCAAGAGGGAGGGAGGGGCCCAAACCCGTAAAGTTGTCCCATTGCTCCCTCCATTTTTAGGTGATTTTTTTTTCTATTCAGTGTTCATTACATTGTTCTCTAGTCTCAAGCATCTTCCAGCTTTAAGAAAGTTGATTCTGCCCCCCTTGTTTTGCTTTTTTTTCTTTTTGCTGTTTCCAAGGGGGATGTACACTAGCACCTCTTACCCTGCCAACTTGATGATGTCACTCCAGGCTTAATAATAATGGTAACAATAATGGCAATGATAACAGCAACAAAGATTATCAAGTGACTTCTCCACGATGGTCCCTGAGGATTTATCAAAACACAGAAAGCGTCTGCCCTTAGAAAGAAAGCATATAATGGAAAAATAAATAATTTCAGGTACTGATAAGAGGAAAAAAGAAATAAAAATAGGACCATGTGATAGAGAGCAACAGGGCTACCTCAGCTAGCCTGGTTATGGAAGGCCTCTTTGAGAAGGAGACTTTTACATGGACTCATGGGTGATGAGACGGACCCAGCCAGGCAGAGAACTGGGGGCGGACAAGCCAATGCAAAGGTCTTGGGGTGGGTATTCAGGGAATAGGGAGGAAGCCACGTACCTGGAAAAGTGAGAGAGAGGGAGGTGGGTGGAGGGGATGAGGCCAGGAGGCTGCTGGGCCGCATCACTCAGGACACTGTGAGCCATGGACAAGCTTAGGGGTGAGTAGTTGCCATGAAAAAAGGCCATTGGAGCTATTGAAGCAGGGAAGGACATGATTTGAATTTCATTGTTTTAAACGTCACTCTGGCTTGTCTGAGGACAGTGGGCTCAAAGGGGCAAGCAGGAAGGCAGGGAAGCTAGTAAGGAGGCTGCACGGTCATCAGTTGGGGACGGTGGGAGAGATTTGAGCAAACACAGTCACTGAAGGCATAGGCCTGTTGTCATTTTCAGTTATAATCACTTTAGGATTAAACCAATACCCAGAAGGATTAAATTACCATTTCTAAGGTTATTGTGCCACAAGTGATGGGATGTGTTGTATTAAATAGAGTAGGAACTCGATAATTGCCTAGCATCAGTTCACAGATAATGTATTCTACCAGGCGTGTGTTGTTAACAGGTATTATACTTGTTTAAGAGGGCTCCATCAATTAATTATCTGTTTTGATTGACTCATGGAAAAGAGCTTTAATAGGGTAGACTTTTCACAAATCAAACTGTTACTGTAATAGAGCTTTCAGGGTGTGACTGCTTTCCAGCACAGGAATAAAAGGCCAGTAACAGGTACAAAAGGTGTATTTCTGGGGACAGTTGGTCCCTGCTGCCCATGACCCTTGCCAAGCTCCTCTGGAGGACTAGCGTGAAGGAATGTGAGATGGTGCCTAATGGGGCTGCATGGAGGCTCCTTTGTGTGCCTTGGGACGTGGCTAGGACTACAGGCAGAGCAAGCTCAGCATTGTGGCTGGACCTCAGGTGGGGTGCAGGCAGGTGAGCCATTCCTGCCCGGGCACTTCCCCGGAGACCTCGTACTGCTGTGGGGAGAGGGTGGAGTGCAGGGAGGGGTGATATGTGGGCAAGGGTGTTTGCCCCAGCTTGTGTCACTCGGGCCATATGATCCAGCAGATCCAATGGTGCAGTAAGTGTCCATGGCAAATTGTTCTAGTTTGCTAATGCTGCTGGAATGCAAAACACCAGAGATGGATTGGCTTTTATAAAAGGGGGTTATTTGATCACACAGTTACAGTCTTAAGGCCATAAAGTGTCCAAGGTAACACATCAGAAATTGGGTACCTTCACTGGAGGATGGCCAATGGCATCCAGAAAACCTCTGTTAGCTGGGTAGGCACATGGCTGGCATCTGCTCCAAGTTCTGGTTTCAAAATTGCTTTCTCCTAGGAAGTTCCTCTCTAGGCTGTAGCTTCTCTCCAAAATGTCACTTTCAGTTGCTCTTGGGGCATTTGTCCTCTCTTAGCTTCTCCAGAGCAGAAGTCTGCTTTCAACGGCTGTCTTCAAACTGTGTCTTATCTGCATCTCCTCTCTTCTCAACTCCTGTGCTTTCTTCAAAGTGTCCCTCTTGGCTGTAGCTCCTCTTCAAAATGTCACTCTGAGCTACACTGAGTTCCTTCTGTTTGTCAGCTCATTTATATGGCCCCAGTGATTTAATTTAGGCCCACCCTGAATGGGTGGGGCAACACCTCCATGGAAACTATCCAACCAAAGTCATCACCCACAGTTGGGTGGGCGCATCTCCATGGAAACACTCAAGAATTACAATCTAATCAACACTGATACTTCTGCCCACACAAGATTACATGAATGATAATGGGTTTTGGGGGACATAATGCATTCAAACCCGCACACAAATAGAAATGCTGTCTGTAGCCTTTGGTAGGCCCCAATTGGAGAATCACAGCACAGACCCTTGGAATTTTGCAGCAAAGCCCTGTCATCCTCTGTAGATAACTAATCTTTTGAGAAACAGCATTTGGCCTGCTGCTGGGCCACAGTAGAGAGCACATGCTTAACCATGGGCCACCAAGTTACCATAAGACCTGGGTGCCCATCATGAATTGGGTGTTGTCTGACCTGCCAAGCCATGAAGTTGGGCATGCACAGCAGCACTCCATCATCAAACAGAAGTGGTATATACGAGATAGGGCTTGAGTGGGTCCTGAAGTAAGCTACATGAAGAAGCAGCCCAAATACCCATGGCCCCCACTCCAGCTACATTACCTTCTCCTTCCCAGCCCACAGCTGTGACCTCTTGGGGAGTTCCTTACAGTCAGTTGACTGAAGAAGAGAAAAAACTCAGGCCTGTTTTACAGATGGTTCTGCATGATATTCAGGTACCATCCAAAAGTGGAGAGTTGCAGCAATATAGCCCCTTTCTGGGACGTCCACTGGGTGAGAGGAAGTCCTCCCAGTGAGCAGAACTTGAGCAGTGCACCTGGTTGTTCATTATGCTTGGAAGGAGAAATGGCCAGAGGTATATTTGTATCCTGGTTTATGGGCTGTGGCCAATAGTTTGGCAGGATGGTCAGGAACTTGGGAGGAATCTGATTGGAAAATCAGTGACAAAGGCTTGGAGGAGAAGTATGTGCATAGATTTTTCTAAGTGAGAAAGAAACAAGATGTTTGTATCCCGTGTGAATGCTCACCAGAGGGTGACCTGAGCAGAGGAGGATTCTGATAATCAAGGGCATAGAATGACCCATTCTGTGGATACCAGCCAGCCTCTTTCCCCAGCCACTCCTGTCATTGCCCAATGGACTCATGAACAGAGTGACCGTGGTGGTGGGGATGGAGGCTATTCATGGGCTCAGCAACATGGGCTTCTCATCACCAAGGCCATCCTGGCTACAGCCACTGCTGGGTGCCCAATCTCCAGCAGCAGAGACCCGCACTCAGTCCCCGATATGGCACCATTCCCTGAGGTGACCAGCCTGCTACCTGGTGGCAGGTTGAATATACTGGACCACTTCCATCATGGAAGGGGCAGCATTTTGTTCTAACTGAAGCACACACATACTCCAGATGTGAGTTGGCCTTCCCAGCACGGAATGCTTTAGTCTAAACCAGCATCAGAGGTGTGGAAGCAGGGTTGGAGGTGGGCCAGAGTCATGCTCTGGGAAGGTGCCAAAAGAGTGGAGGTCTTATGCAAGACCCTGGGTGATGTCAGGAAATCTTTTTTTTTTTGGGGGGGGGGGTGTATCATTTGGTCTCTGGATGGGAGAGGGGGGTGTGCATTCACAAGTTCAGTGTGGGTAACGCAGTGTGAAGAGGCTGGATCTCAGCTCCTCACTTGGCTCTGGACCACTTACGGCAGGTGTCTCGCTGGCACAAATGGAGGGAAAGTCTCCTCACTCCCTGTTTTGCCTCGGCTTCTTCACCTGTTAAGCAGGCAGATCCCTCCCTGCCCTGAGTTCAGTGAGGTTAAAGGGGGGCT
The DNA here is from genome assembly GCA_004027775.1 of Bradypus variegatus. Classification (NCBI taxonomy): domain Eukaryota; kingdom Metazoa; phylum Chordata; class Mammalia; order Pilosa; family Bradypodidae; genus Bradypus; species Bradypus variegatus. The sequence continues at coordinate 8,867 of PVKY010005097.1, forward strand.
AGAGCAGGATGGGTGTGTGCACCCACACGGGGCCCAGGAGGTGCCTCATCGCAGCACGTGCTCGTTGGGTGTTCTCTGAGTTAACAGCAAAGCGGTCAGCCTGTAGCCGATTGTTAGCCCAGTGACTTTTCTTCTGTGGAGCAACATCAAGGGTGACACCTTCTAACGAACCTGACTCGGGGTCCCTGAGGCTGCTGTGGGCGTGGCTGTCCCCTGAGCAGCCCAGGTCAGGACCCCCACCACTCCGAGGCCACAAGAGGCCAGAAGGGGAGGAGGGTAAATAATTGTAGACCATCGTGAAAAGAACGAAAGCATACAAAAGTGGGACACTATCGCCAATAATCCTCACAATCATCAATGCATTTTTATAAGGTTTTTGTATAATTTTGCATGGGTTTTTGTGGTGATTGTTTAACATTTTTTCATAAACATGTCCCCATATCACTAGATACTCTTTACCCCAAGTAGTTTAATGGCCGTTTGATATGCAGCCAATGCATATGCCATCATTCACCTGACCAATCCCAAATGTTGGATACTTAGGTTCTTTCCAATTTTTTCACAACCTAATTAACACTGCAATCTTATCTTTGTGCATAAATCTTTATCTACATCCTGATTAGTTCTCTGGTAGATTTTTAGAAACATGATTACTTGGGGATAACGCTTCACTCTGTTTAGATGTTTGCTGCAGGGTGGCGGGTGGATTCCCGCAAAGGCTGCGCCCTTTGACAGCCTTCGTGGCCGGGGGGTGCACCCCTTCTCTCTGCACCTAATCCACTTCCTGCATCATAGCAGTGCTGGTGGGTGCTGGCTAATTCCATAAGGAGAAAATGCTTAATGAGCGTCACTCCTGAGAGAGTCACTGCCGACTCCACTGGTGGCCGTCACGGAAGCTGAGGTGCTGCCACGTGGGACTCAGAAGCTGGAACTGAAGAGGCAGAGCGAGTCCCAGAGACTGAGGCAAGCCCCCCACTATTCCAGGCCTGCTTCTCATAACGCAGACTGGCAAGGGGACTGTTTGCTGCCCGGCAAGTGCTGTTTGTGCTTAGTGCCTTATAGGTTCCTAAGGATGTAAAGGGAGAGATTTTTCAGGGGTGTGGAAGAAAGGCAGAGGCAGAGCTGGAGAATAGGCATTTTGGGTGCCTGGCGTGGGGTGAGGCACCCAGCCTCGCACCTCTAGGGGTCTCTGAGCCTGGCTCTACCATTTACATCCATACAGTCTGGAGCACACTGAGGAAACTCACTGGGCCTCAGTTTCCCCATTGATCCCATGGGGTGATAATATTTACTTCCCAGGGTTGTGGTGACAATAGAGGTTAGGGATAGCAAAGCGCCAGACCCCAGGAGACAAAGCAGCACAGAACGTGCCAGCCTCTTGCTCTCTCTTTGTCACCTCCAGGACCAGCGGACACTCCTGCTCCTGACGGCTTTACCCAGTGGGTGGGGGGTGGGGCATGGCCTCTCCCCACCCATCAGCAGAGTGAGAATCGAGGTGGTGTTTGCAGGGCCCACAGCGAGCATAACAGACCCCGAGAGAGGTCCCTCTCAGGGGCCCTGAATCCCCCGCACCCCCCATCCCTCAGCAAGAGATGCTAAGAGACACCCCCAGTCTCATCCTTTGTGCTCGTGCTCCCAGAAACCCACCCACTCCCGAATATCAGCTCTCCAGAGTCCCCACTTTGCTTTTCGGGTGTTCATTTTCAGCAGTAGCCCTCATCTTAATATATTCAGCAGACATCTGAGCACTGTGCAACCCTGATGGGTGGTGAGCAAGACAAATTAGCTAAAAGATGATTGATTGTTTTTTATGCTCAGTTTTATCTTCAACCTTTCCTAGCAATGTGCTCTACCAGAGCAATAATTTCTTCTTCCAGGTATTTTCTAGTATCGAGATTGCACATCTATTTACAGTTGCCTGGAAGCCCCATAATTACAATAGAGTCCAAGTACCCATTTTCTTTCCCCGACTACAAATAGGGATCAATCGAATTTTAAATAACTGCTCCAGGCCCGCTCCTGATGCTGACCTTTGTAAATGATTAGCGCTCACCCCTGTCGCTGTCTGCCCAGAAAAGGCGAGCGGGCAGAGCTTTCTAACTGGCATTTAATCTGGAGATGTGCCAAAGATATTTGAGGTGAAACCGGCAGTGAGCTGCCAGTAAAGAAAGTGCTCGTGGACTTTCTCTCTGCCCCACAGACACTTCCTGTGTGTTGGGCGTGCCCCTCTTCTTTGTCTAAGCCCTGGGGTTCTGTGGACGTCTTTGTCTTGAGCCTGTAGACAGAGGTGCACTAAGCACCCTTCCAGGCTGGTTCCCAGGAACGGGGAAGCTGCCTTCACAATATCCCAGGACGTTTCAGACCTGCATATAAAAATTTTTATTTGCTGGAAAGAAGTTTCTTTGTTTTGTTTTGTTTTGTTTTAATCACTGAATTTGATCTCAAATGCTTAGCTTGTGAAGCTGGAGAAATCTGAAGGGTAAATATTCTCAGTGGAGAAGTTGGGGCCAGGACCTGCCTTGGGCTCTGATTTAACTGCCCAAATTGTCCTCGGAGCTGGGCTTTCTGAGGCAGGGTAGAGGCGGCTGCAGAGTTTGAACGACTCCAAGGCCTCAGTGCTGCTCAGGGGCAGGCGGCTGAAGCCCTGCGCAGAGCTCAGCGGGAGCTCGGGCCTCCCTCAGTTCTGGGGTGTGGGTTGGGAAGGCTCTTTTCCACGGACTTCTCCCAAATGTAATGCTTGGTGGCCATAGGCTATGTGGAGGGCAAGAGCAGTAGTGTGTGTGTGTGTGTGTGTGTGTGTGTGTCGTGTGTCGTGTGCTGTGGGATAGAGCATCTGTGACTGCTAACTTCACCTCGGTTTCATTAATTGCTGTTTTTAGGAATGCATTTGCTCTCTTTCTCTATGGTCAGGTGTTGGTTATACCATTTAAGGCCACTCTTGTTGGCCTTATTCTATGCCATAGCAAAATGTTTCCTCCCGGGTGTTGATTGGGTCTTTGGATGGCCTATTGCCAACACTCTCTTGGGTTTCTTTTAGGATCTCTGAGCTCAGCCTGACTGCACAGTTTCTCTCTATGCCCTCCCTTCCCTCTCCAGCAGGGCCAGTCACACTGGGACCCAGCCTTCCTTGGTGCTTTTGCATTCGCTACGTCTACACAATGCCCCAGAACATCCCATAGTCACCCCACCACCACCTTCCTTGTCCTCCATCCAGCCCCACCTCCTCTGCACAGGCTTCATGGCCATCCCAGACAGCAGCAGTGCCTCTGCCTAGGTCCCAGACTGCACTTCCCACCTGTTCCTGCCCCCAGGGTACCCGAGCGTATCTTGAGAGACACTGTGGCTTCTCGTGTTGTTCTGGGGAAGTCTTGTCTCCCTGCCAACCCACGAGAGTTCCCTTTGGCTCTTTGGTCCTGGAAATAGAGGAGGAATGCTAGGGAGGAGTTGAGATGTGCTCCAAGCCAATCTTTGTCCCATGGTTGGCCTGGGAGGGTCTGTCCGTGGCACAGCTGCTAACAGAATTCTTGTCAAAGCATCATCGTTGCCCAGAATTGGGAGCCACATTCCAGAATTTAAGATAAGAATCACAAGTCAAGACTTCAGCAAACCACAGTGTTGGCATGCTACTGGAAGTCTCTGGAAGGTCTCATAGCTGAGCTTGTGTTCAGCCCCGTGTGTGTGTTGACAGTCATAACAGTAACTTGGAAAGGGAATTTGAAGAACAACTTTCTGTCTTTGGTACCAATGCAGAAACAAGAGCTGGCTCAGATGAGGTTGAGCCTTGACAGGCAGCAGTGCTGGAAAACTCACAAGCTGAGCTCACCTGAGCTCCTTTCTCCAGGTGGAGAGGAGAGCACCTGCCTGTGTGTACAATGCCCTGTATGTCCAGTGACTGAGCATTTTATTCTATTTGGCCTTTGAAATACAGCAAAAGCCAAGTGCCACATGTTTCTTTTGTACTCTTCCTGTCTTTCTAGAACAATGGAGCATACATCCTCAGAGGTTGGAGATGAAGTAGACAGGTCTTTCCAGTTGCCATAACTGGGTTTTAATATATAAATTCTAGTAAGATCCAGTAATGTGAACACAGAATATTTCAAGATATTTCTCTTATAGTAGATCCCAGGATTACAATTTGAAGCAATTGATTTAATTCCCAAATACTGTGTCAGTGTGGAAACATGAGATGTTTTTTATGTGCTGAGAGGATGGGTTCTAAAATGTGTCTGTGGGCAAAGCAGCAGATCGGAGCCTGCAGCCAGTATTCGTGAAACTGCCAGCCTGGAAGCCCATGACCTCATTAGCCATGAGTCCCGGGTACTGTTTGGGACGGTAAACCATCTCAACTGTGCGTTTTTGTTTCCAGAGTTACCTTTTGTTCATTCCCTGAAGACTACACTTCACTGATTTCAGTTTAGTTTATTTTCCCACTATTTACATGTGTACATGTAAGTGTTTTCTAAGATGCTTACATTAGTGTCATGTTTTGCAGATGATGTATAGCAGTAGGATTTAGGTGAGAATCTTTAGTGCAAAATCTATTGCTCCTGGTAATGAAGGAAATGCACTGTAGTTGCAGTAAGTTATGATAATTGATCCCACCACAGGCACCACTGTATCTCTTGAATTTCACCTTTGTCTTGGCACATATAGTATTAGTAATTATTCTAATTAAAATAATGGTCTGCATTTTTAAAGTGTGTAATTTGCACTTAAAGTCACTGTTTAGCCTCTACGGTAATGCCACTTTTGCATAGTTCAAAGAAATGCTGATCCCACAGACATCCAAAAGACAAAGTGAAGAAACAGAGTCTACTTGTGGGAAGAGAGTGTAACCCTTCTAGCATCCTCTAGGATATTCAGTCAGGAATCTGGGTCTGTGAATGATGACTGGTTGATTGGGGGTTTAGTTGGTCACGTTTTCTAAAATTTTTTGAGTCTTTATGTCAAGAAAGGAAAAAGCAGTGCCTAAGTACCCCAAGATTCTGGAATAATTGACCTATGTATCATGTAAATGTAATATAATCTCATTCCCAGACCAACTGGAGTGCTAAAGACCAGCAAAGATGTTTATCGTGAATGAGAATTTACCTGAAGGGCACACAGCAAACAGTCATATTTTCCAAAAAGGTGTTCCAGGGTACAATCATGCAGCAGAAATAGGTAAAAGGGAGCTACTGGATAAAAGGGTTCCATCATCAAAGAGATTTGGGAAGTACTGGGTCAATACATTGTATATCTCCAAGGCAGGGGTGTGGTATGTCCCTACTACCTAGTCCAAACCCCCATTACCTCTTTCCTTCCTTCTATCTGGTCCCCTCTTATACTCTTGCCCTCCATAACCCATTCGCCAAGCACAGACAGAGGGAATTTTTTTCCTTGCAATTTTATTGAGATTAGTCACATAGTATTCAATCATCCAAAGTGTACAATCAGTTGTTCATAGTATCACCAAAAAGTTGTGCATTCATCAGCACAATCAATTTTTGAACATTTTCATTACTTCAAAAATAATAAAAATGAAAATAAAAGTAAATAAGAACACCAAAACAACCCATCACCTCCATCCTCACCCTATTATTCATTTTCTTTTTTGTCCCCATTTTTCTACTCATCTGTCCATACACTGGATAAAGGGAGTGTGAGCCACAAGGTTTTTCACAATCATACAGTGTCACAGTATAAGCTATGTAGTTATTCAATCATCTTTAAGAATTAAAGGTTACTGAGTTGCCATTCAAGTTTCAGGTATTTCCTTCTAGCTATTCTAATACACTAAAAACTAAAAAGGGATATCCAAATAACACATAAGAAGAACCTCCGGAATGACCCCTTGATTCCATTTGAAATCTCCCAGTCACTGAAACTTTATTTTGTTTCATTTTTCTTCCCCTTTTTGGTCAAGAAGTCTTTCTCAATCCCATGATGTTGGGTCCAGGCTCATCCCTGGGAGTCATGTCCCACATGACCAGGGAGATTTACACCCCTGGGAATCATGTCCCATGTAACAGGGAAGACAGCGAGTCCAACTGCTATATTGGCTTAGAGAGAGAGGCCACATGGAGTAACAAAAGAGGTTCTTTGGGGGTGACTCTTAGGCACAATTATAAGTAGGCTTAGTGTCTCCTTTGCAGTAACAGGCCTCATAAAGGCAAGCCCCAAGATTGAGGGCTCAACCTACTAAATTGGTAGTTCCCAATGTTTGCGAGAATATAAGAAATTCCCCAGGTGGATAAATTTAATATTTCTACATTTTTCCCCAGTTCCTCAAGGGAGCTTTGCAAATACATTTTTATCCCCTGCTCAGATTACCCTGGGATGTGTCAGGGCTTCATGCTAACCTGTACAAACAAACCAAATCTCAGCCCTAATCAAGGTTGAGGGGACTTTATTTTTTAATACCTTTATCAAGAGTAATTCACATATAAGACAATTTATGCATTAAAGTGTACAACTCAGTGGCTTTTAGTATATTCACAGAATTGTGCAACCACCATCAGAATCAATTTGAGAACATTTTCATTAACCCAAATATAAACCCCTCACCCTTCAGCTATGTGTCCCCCAATCCTTCCCCTACCCCAATCCTAGACAACCACTAACTCACTTTCTGGTATTTGTAGACTTGCCTATTTTGGACATTATATATAAAAGGAATTGTAAAATACATGGTCTTTTGCCGCTGGCTTCTTTCATTTAGCATAATGATTTCAAGATTCACTCAAGTTGTAGAATGTATCAGTACTTCATTCTTTTTAACACCAAATGATATTCCATTGTATGGATATCCCACATTTTATTTATTCATTTGTTATAATCAATCTAAGGATTACAGTTCAAAGCAATTGATTTAATTCCCAGGTATTATGTCAATCTAGAAGCATGAATTGAAGGACATTTGGGTTGTTTCCACTTTTTGGCTATTATGGATAATGGTGCTGTGAACATATGTGCAAGTTTCTGCGTGGACACGTGTTTTCATTTCTTTTGGGTATATACCTAGGAGTGGAACAGCTGGATCATATGTTAACATTTGAGGAACTGCCAGGCTTTTCCAAAGAGGCTGCACAATTTTATATTCCTACCAGCAGTATATGAGGGTGTTGGGGATTGAATCATGTTCCTCACAAAAGGCACGTTCAGGTTCCAACCCCTGGTCCTGTGGGCAGGACCCCATCTGTAAACAGGACCTTTGAAGGTGCTATTAGTTAAGATGTGCCCAAACTGAATGAGGGGGCCTTAATCCATATGGCTGAAGTCCTTATAAGCAAAGAAAATTGGACACGGAAAGAGAAGCCACAGGAAGCAGCTAGAAGCTGCAAGTCAATGGGACTCGGAAGAGAAAGGATAAGATACCACTAAGTGCGTAGCTGTGTGATGGAAAAGCCAGAGAACCCCAAAGATTGCCAGCCAGCCAGAAGTTATGGATCCTGGAGGAAGCAAGCCTTCTAGCCTCTGAAACCATGAACCAATAAATTCCTGTTATTAAGATTATCCATTTGTTTTAGCAGCTGAGAAACCAAAACACAGGGTTCCAATTTCTCCACATCCTTACTAACACCGGTTATTATCTGTCTTTTTTACTATGACCATTCTAGTGGGTGTGACATGGTATGTCATTGTGGTTTTGAGTTGTATTTCCCCAATGACTAATGATGTTGAGCATCTTTTCATGTGCCTCCTGACCATTTTTATGTCTTCTTTGGAGAAATATCTATTCAGATCCTTTGCCCATTTTTTAATTGGGTATTTGTCTATATATATTGCTGAGTTGTAAGAGTTTCTTATATTCTCTAGATTCAAGTCCCTTATCAGATATATGATTTGCAAATATTTTCTCCTATAATTTTCTTGATGGTGACATTTGAAGCTCAAAATTTTAAATTTTGATGAAGTACAGTTTATCTATTTTTTTTTGGTTGCATATGTAAGAAGCCATTGCTTTATCTAAAGTCAGGAAGATTTAGGCCAATGTTTTCTTCTAATGGTTTTATAGTTTCAACTTTTATATTTAAGCCTTTGATCCATTTTGTATTAATTTTTGTATATGGAGTATAGGAAGTCCGATTTCATCCTTTTGCATATAAATATCCAGTTGTCCCAGCACCATCTGTTGAAAAGACCATGCTTTTCTCCATGAGCTATCTTGGCCTCCTTGCTGAAGATCAATTGATTGTAAATGTGAGGGTTTATTTCTGGACTATCAATTCTGTTCCATACATCTATATTTATCCTTATGCAAATAACATACCATCTTGATTACAGTAGCTCTATAGTATGTTGCAGAAATTGTGAGTTTAGTTCTTTTTCAATTGTTTTGGCTACTCCCTGTCCCTTGAATTTCCATATGAATTTCAATATCGGTGTGCTATTTTCCATGAAGAATTCAGCTGGTATTTTGATAGGGGATTCCACTGAATCTGTAGATCCATTTGGGAAATATTGGCATGTTAACAATCTTAAGGCTTCCAATAAGTCTTTCCATTTATTTAGGTGGAGGAACATTTTAAGTAAGTTGTATCATGTCACTCCCCAACTTAAAGCCCTCTAATGGTTTCCCCTTGTATTCAGAATAAATCTTAACTCTAATTCTGGCCCGAGTTCTGTTTGACCTTGCCCTGCCTCTCTTCTCCACCTCTCCTGTTCCTCTCTCTTCCTTCCCCAAGGCTTCAGCTATCCTGGCCTCTTCCCTGACATCTTCAAGCCCTTTCTTGCCTCAGGACCTTTGCACTTGATGTTTCTCGGCCCAGAACTTTCTTCCCTCCTATTTTCAAGGCTTGCTTCTCCTCATCATTCAGATCCCTGCTCAGGATCACCCCCTTAGAGGCACTTTTCTTGATGACCACCTCCAACCCCTACCTCACGTTGCTTTGGATTGTCAATAACACTTACTGTTTTCTTTATGGCATTCATTGTCCTGTGAAATTATCTTGCATATTTACTTGTTGTTTTATTGTCTCTCACTGCCTGAAAGTAAACCTAATGAGGACAGATTGGTGGCCTGATCTTCTCGTTCACACAGACCCCTTACATTTAGAGTCGTGCCTGCCACTTGGAAGACCCTCTACAAATACTTGTTGAGTGAACAGTGGGCACATGTTTGTTGGAAACCTGGTGTGTATTAAGGCACAGGCCACATGTGTTCATGCCTTGAGCATGTTCGGTAT
>PVKY010005098.1:0-18033 GCA_004027775.1 Bradypus variegatus
CTCTGTCCCAAGATCCCCCCCACTTCCTGGGCCAGCGCCCTACCCTTCCCTGTTATTTTCCGTTCTGTGCGCCTCATACATTTCGGCTTCTCCCCCAACCACCTGGTGCCTGGCCTTTACTTTTGATTTTTGACCTTCCTGTGTCCCACCCTTTCCCTTCCCCCAACCCATTGGTTGATTTTGCTGCTATAATTTGGCTCATACTTTGTCTGCCCTCGCCCACCACCACCACCACCACCACCACCACCTCCACTTCCTCCAAGTAGAAGAGATTGAAGGTAAGAATCTAAAATACCTGATTCCCCGAGCCTCTTCCCATATCTGTCATTTCCTCTTTCCTGTGGCACCTGCCCATACTCTCCCGACCCTTATCTGGTCCTGGGGCTCTAACTCATATGGGGCCCAGAATCAGGGAGTTCTAGGGCCAGGTATCTAGAGTTGTTGCCCTAGGAAAGTGTATGTGTGTTTACGTATGTCTATGTGTGTGGGTGGGTGGCAGGGATGTGTGGGTGGGTTGTAGTTCAGGGTGGGCTTAGATAGTGGTTGTGAGAGGGGAACAGCCAGATCCCCCCAATTGCTGGACACCCTCCCCAAGTCCTTTTCATGAGAAGCAGGATGCTGAGAAGGAAAGAGAAGGAGGCTGGAGGGTTGGGGGTTTCCTTGATAAGGTGTCTTGCTGCTCTTGGGCCAAACTGTTAGCCCCACCACTTTCTCCAGGCCTCTGCTTTCCACCTCCTCTTACCCGCCCCATCTGCCCATTTTTTTCAGCCTCCAATATTGATAATGTTGTCCTGGATGAAGACCGTTCTGGGGCTCGCCGCCTACAAAACCTCTGGAGGTGAGGAAGGAGGGGACAAGCAGTGGAACTGGGTCCCCAAGGTGCCAGAGTCTGTGGGGAGATTTGGAGACAGGTCAGCTCCCCCTTCTCCTTACCCTTCAATTCATGTTTGCTTTCTCCCTTGGACCCCAGGGACCAACGAGAAGAAGAACTGGGCGAGTATTACATGAAGAAATATGCCAAGTCATCTGTGGGAGAGACGTAAGGGCATAGTGTGGGCGGGTGGGGCTTGGGGGGCAGGTGGTCCTATCCAGGGGAGGGTCAGGTCTGACCCAGTTTTGCACCCCCTTCCCGACTGCCCCTCTCTCCTCCAGAGTGTATGGAGGATCTGATGAGCTCTCAGATGACATCACCCAGCAGCAGCTGCTCCCTGGAGTCAAGTAAGGGGTGGGCAGGAGGGCTGAGGGGGGCTCTTGTTTTGGGCTGACATGCCCCTGAAATAACTTAGGCCGCAGGGCCTCATGGAGACAGAATTGTGGATTGGGGGTGGAGCTGGGGCAAGTTGGTGCTTTTCTTCTGCTTATGGGTAGAAGAGTGGAGATGGGGTCAGTGTAGGGAACCCTGGGGTGTGGAGAGAGAGGAAGGATGGTTATGGTTGATCATACGGTTCACACTGAGGAGACAGTTTCCCTAACGAGATTACTTTTTATCTCTTGGCTAAAGGGACCCCAATCTGTGGACTGTCAAATGTAAGGTGTGTACGCTGGCCTCAGGGCTTGGGTGAGGCAGGAAAATGGGGGAGGATGCCTTGAGGTGGAGAGCTGTCCATCTGTCTGTCCTGGGTCTCCTTGGCCTGTCAGTCCCTTCGTCTCGGTCCCTCTGTCTCTGCCTCTCCATTTTTCTGTGCCCCCCCCATTTGCTTACTCTCCTCCACCTCTGTCTCCTTCTCACTGTGCATCTCTTCATCCCAGTTTCTGTATCCTATCATTTCTCGCCCCCTAACTCTGTCTCTTCTGCTGCTCTCTCCTGCCCCTTTTTCCTGTCTTTCCCTCCATCTCATCATCTCTTCAGTCTGTTTCTCTTCCTACAGATTGGGGAGGAACGGGCCACAGCTATTTCCTTGATGCGCAAGTTCATTGCCTACCAGTTCACAGACACGGTAAGCTGAACAGCAGCTTGGGAGTGAGAGACATGGCAGAGCCCAGAGGGAGGGGCAGCCTAGGCTTCAAGGGCACCAGGTTTCCCTTCTGCTGAGCAGAGCTGCCTGTTGATTGAGCTGTGTCAGCTAGAAAAACACCAGTCCCCAGTTGAAGGGTCCTTTGTGCCCTGCCACAGTTGAGTATATTAGTCAAATTTCTCTAGGGAAACAGAACCAACAGGAGATAACTATAAATGTGAGATTTTATAAAAGTGTCTCACGCAACTGTGGAGGATGCACAAGTCCAGATTCTGTAGGGCAGGCAGTGAGGTGGCACTCTGATGAAGGTCTTTGATGAACTCCCCAGGAGAGGCTGGATGGCTGAATGAAAAGTGAAAGTTTTCTCCCTTAAAAGTCTTCAGCTGATTGGATTAAATCCAACTGATTGTATTCTCATTGCAGAAGACACTTCTTAGTTGATCGTAGATGTAATCGGTCACAGATGCAATCAATTGACTGATGATTTAATAAACCAGCCTTCTGGTTTATTAACCAGCCACAAAGTGTCCTTGCAGTAGGAGTTAGGCCTTCTTTGCCTGACCAGACAGCTGGGACATCACCTGGCCAAGCTGACACATGAGCCCAGCCATCGCCTTGAGTATTCATTGAGCTTTCTCTTTGCCAGTCACCGCACCAGGAGATGCTGCTACAGCAGCGACCGCACCAGTGCTGGTCCCTGCCCCTTGAGGGATCGCTCTCAGCCCCTGCAACATGCAGTAATGCCACCCGCCTGCAAGGCAGCAAATGCAGAATTAAGAACACAGACCTTTCTTTGGGCTGCAGGGTTCAGATCCTGCCCCTGCTCCTTCTTGGAACCTCGATTAAGCGACACCCCTCTCTGGGCCCATTGCTTGTCTCTCAGCATCATTAGTGTTAAATGGCTTTGGATATGTCCAGCTCTCAGCTGGAACCCAGCCTGCAGCTCATGCTCAATAGTTGTTGTCAAAGGTATAATTGGCAAATTTGGAACCAGGGCAAACCATCTGCACAGTGTCCTCAAATCACCTGTAAAATCTGAAATTTCAGGCTGCTAATAGCTGTGTGCTGCCTGCTAACTTTCTAACCTAATGTGATTTGTGTTAGGCTGAGTCAGTTGCTTCTACCTGTGGAAGCCTTGGTGTGTGCCCCAGGGATCGAGTAGACAATTGCAGAACTTGCAGTGACTTCATTCAGTTCTGATAGGCGGTTTTTTTTGTTTTTTTTTTTTGATTAAGATTTTGTATATAGATAAGATCAGGTTGTCTGCAAACAGGGAATGTTTTACTACTTCCTTTCAAACATGGATGCCTTTTGTTTCTTTTTCTTGCCTAATTAGAACCTCCTGTACAGTTTTGAGTAGAAGCGGTAAGAGTGGACATTCTTGTCTTGGTCCTAATCTTAAGAAACGCTTTTAGTCTTTCTCCATTAAGTATGATGTTAGCTGTGGGTTTTTCCTAGATGCCCATTTTCAGGTTGAGGAAGTTCCCTTCTATTCCTAGTGTGTTGAGTGTTTTATCACAAATGGGTTTTGAATTTTGTCAAATGTGTTTTCTACATCTATTGAGATGATCATGTGGTTTTTTCCATTATTCTTTTGACATGGTATACTACATTGATTTCTTATATTGTACCACCCTTACATTCTTTGAATAAATCCTCCTTGGTTGTGATGTATAATCCTTTTAATATACTGTTGGATTTGGTTAGCCAGCATATTGTTGAGGATTTTTGCATCTATCTTCATAAGAGATATTGATCAGTGAAGCCATGTGGTCCTAGTTTTTTGTGTGTGTGGGGGAATTATTGATTACTAATTCAATCTCTTGTTATAGGTCTATTGAGATTTTCTGTTTCTTCTCGAGTCAGTTTTGGTAGTTCATGTGTTTCTAGAATTAAGAACCATCTTTTGATTTTGTTGATTTTCTCTATTTTTCTATTCTCTATTTCATTTATTTCCTCTCTTGTCTTTATAATTCTCTTCTTCTGCTTGCTTTGGATATAGTTTGCTCTTTTTTTCCCTTGTTTCTTAAGGCAGATATAACCTGTTGTGTTTTTGTTTTCATTTATCCCAGAGTTTGTTAAATTTCCCTTGTGATTTCTTTGATCCATTGATTATTTAGGAGTGTGTTTAATTTCCACGTTTGTGACTGTCCTAAATTTCCTTCTGTCTTGATTTCTTATTTTATTCTATTGTGTTTAGAGAACATACTTTGGAGATTTCAGTGTTTTTAAATTTGAGACTTATTTTGTAGGCTAACATGATCTGTCTTCAAGAATTCTCTATGTGCACTTGAGAAGAATGTTAATTCTGCTCTTGATGGTTAAGAGTGTTTTATTGGTCTAGTGGCTTTTTAGTATTGTTCAGATCTTCTGTTTCCTTGTTGATGTTCCATCTGGTGATTCCATCTGTTATTAAAAGTAGTGTATTAAAGTCTCCAGCTATTATTGTGGAGTTATTTGTTTCTTCCTTCAGTTCTGTCTGTTTCTGCCAGATGTATTTTGGGGCTGTTTTTAGGTATATGTATATTTATAATTGTTATATTCTCTTGATGGATTGACCCTTTTATCTTATAAAATGTCTGTCTTTGTTTTTGGTAACAAGTTTTGTCTGAAAAGTCTATTTTATATGATATTGGTATAGCTACTCCAGCTGTTTGGTTCTAGTTGCTTTTTACACATAGCGTACGTTGGATATCTTTCGGTGTCACTACATGTAGATTCATTTCATTGTTTATAACCGCTACAGTGTATTTCATGTTATGGTTGAGCCATAATTTAGACAACCCTCCTTGTTGGGCATTTTTTCTTTCTAGTTTGATTTGTTAAAATAAATAACTATAGTGGTCATCCTTGTGTCCCTGTTACTGCACCAGTGCATTTCTGTGGGCTACACTGGTGGGCGAGGGACTGCAGCCTGGCAGTCATTACATCATGACGGTTGCCAGCAGTTATGTCTCATTGGCCTCCCCTGCAGCCACTGCAGATTAAGTCAGTAGTGGCCCCTGAGCACGTGAAGGGCTACATCTACGTGGAGGCCTACAAGCAGACTCACGTGAAGCAGGCCATTGAGGGTGTGGGCAACCTGCGGCTCGGCTACTGGAACCAGCAGATGGTGCCCATCAAGGAGATGACGGACGTGCTCAAGGTGGTGAAGGAGGTGGCCAACCTGAAACCCAAGTCCTGGGTCCGCCTCAAGCGGGGCATCTATAAGGACGACATCGCTCAGGTGCCTGGGGCCGGGCAGCCCAGGGAGGGCAGGACTCACTTCCCCACTTCTGCTCCTCTGTGCTGTCCTCCCCTCCTTTCCATTTGGTCTTCCCTCCCCGCTTCCTAGTGCAGGGAACAGAACCCCACTCAGATTAGGTGAAGCAGAGCCTGGGGAAACAGGCTGGCTTAGGAGAGACTGGGGGAGAAGACAGTGGCAGGTCTAAGGGGAGGGAAATGGAGCAGAGAGCAGCAGAGGGTTTGAGAAATGTTTAGGTGTAGAATCAGTAGAGCTCAGTGACTGACTGGATGTAGGAGGCAAGAGAGAGGAGTCACGGATGCCTTGGGGTTCCTGGCCCGGGAGGCTGGGGGAGCAGGAGCCCGTGGGGAAGGGAGATGGCCGCGCTCTGTGTGTGTTCACAGGCATGTCGGGTGAAGGTCTGACGGAGGGTGGGCGGGAGCCTTGGGGAGTTCTCGGGGAAGAGTGCTGTAGGCATGAGGAGCCCTCTTCCTGGCTGAAGCAGATAGTGAGTTCAGGAGTGGCAGGAGACAAGCTCGGAGGGTCCCAGGGCCCCAGGGCCTATCATCAGGGCTTTGACTTTTCCTTGTGTGTGATGGGAGGGCTCTGAGGGACACAGCCTGACTTCTGTTGTAACAGGATTACTTTGTGACTGTGTTGAGACTCAACCCCGGGGACATCAACAATGTCTGGAGACATTTTTGGTTGTCACATATCCAGAGGAGCTGCTAACATTCTACAGTGTGCAGGGCAGTCTCCACAACAAGGAAGTACTTGGCCCAAAGGTCAAAGGTGCTGAGGCTGAGAAACCCTGAAATGGATTGTCGGGGGCCACAGGCAGAAGCATGGGGATCTATGAGGAGGCTCCTGCCGTAGTCCAGGTGGCAGGTGACGGGTGTGCAGGACCAGGGACATAGTATTAGAGGTGGGGGAATTCCGAGTATGGTGTCTGGGTATGTTTTGAAAGTAGAGCTGACAGGATTTGCCGACAGATTAGATACAGGTGTGAGAAAAAAAGGAGTCATTTAGGAATGACTCCCAGGTTGTGTACCTGAGCAGTAGGAAGAATAAGTGGGGACGAGACTGTGGGAGAGGATCAGATTTGGGGGAGGTGAGGAGTTCAGTTGCTGATCTGCTAAGTTTGAGGTACCTCTTAGACATCCAGGTGGAGATATCAAGCAGGCCTTGGATATTCAATTCCAGAGCTTGGGCTAGTTGGCCAGGCTGGGGTTAGTTTTGGGAGCTGCTGGCTGTCTGAGGGAATTCTTCCCCAGCACCTCTGTCCCTTTCCCTTCCTGGCAACTACTCGCCCATCCTGTGTCCAGGATCCAGGGGAGGCAGATAGGGGCTGGGCCCTGAGCCTTGCCCCTCTGCCCACCTGCCCGTGCTGCACAGGTGGATTACGTGGAGCCCAGCCAAAACACCATCTCCCTGAAGATGATTCCCCGCATCGACTACGACCGCATCAAGGCCCGCATGAGCCTGGTACTGCGGGGGCTCGCTGCCGGCAGTGGGGTTTGGGGGCACCCACCATCCCTGCTGGTGGGCAAACCCTCCTCCCCCGCCCATCCCACCCACGCCCCTTTCCCTCCACAGAAAGATTGGTTTGCCAAAAGGAAGAAGTTTAAGCGACCGCCACAGAGGCTGTTTG
Organism: Bradypus variegatus; assembly: GCA_004027775.1. Classification (NCBI taxonomy): domain Eukaryota; kingdom Metazoa; phylum Chordata; class Mammalia; order Pilosa; family Bradypodidae; genus Bradypus; species Bradypus variegatus. The sequence continues at coordinate 6,830 of PVKY010005098.1, forward strand.
ATGCCGAGAAGATCAGGTGAGAGAGTGCCCTGGTGGCCCCGGGGCCTGTGGCACCAAATGTGCCTAGGTATTTTCCCCTGCAGGGAGGGGCACCCACAGGGTTAGTTTGTGAGTGGTTAGCTTAGCAGTGTAGCCTCAGGCAAGTTACCTAACATCCCTTCGCCTCGGTTTCCTCTCTTACAAAGACTGATGATAAAAACCCCCACTCCCTAGGGTTGCAGTGCAAGTTAAGTGAGTTAATAGCACATCTGCCCAGAGCAATGCTCAGCGCATGGTTAGTGCTAGATTAATGGTGTCATGTGTTTAAAAGGGATTTATTGATCGTGTTAGGCTTTATAGAGTGTCTCGCTGATCTTCTGCCACCTGGGCTGAGACTGGGGGTGCAGAGCTCCTGCCCTCAGCATGCTATTGGAGTAGCCCAGAATGGCCTGGGACTCTAGCGAGGTGGGGACAGAGACACACGAGCTGCCAGGGATGCTCTTTTCTCTGGTCCTGTTCTGGAACCAGTTATGAGTTAGCCAAACGGAGATAAGACTACCAGGCTTTTATTCTGAGAAAAGCTGGGTTGTAGAATACATCTTTAGGTCTACACCTAAGGCCCTTGCTAATACTTCACATACCTGAATTGGACCCATATACACCACTGGTCACTGTCTCAATTGGACCCCCCCTTACTGTATGGCAGAGAGCAAACCAGAGTGGACCCCCTCTGCGTGCTGGGGGGGGAGGAGGGCACAGAAGCCACAGCACAGGTTGCCAAGCCAGTGAGTTTGGGAGTCAGGATTCAGACCCAGGTGGGTCGGACTTCTAAGCCTGTGCCCATAACTATACTGCCCAGGTCTGTCTGTGATGTACAGCCCCCAACCCTGCAGGTAGGGTGGGGGAAACACCACTCCTGCTTCATACTTTCATATGGGGAGGGAAAGTCACCACCTGCCCCAAAAAGTATTCGTATGGGAGGGTCAGATCCAGTTCCTCTTGCTGCTCACTCAACTGTCTTCTCCATGTGGTGCGTCTTGGGGAGGGAATGGGTATGGCCCGCCAGGCACGCCTGGCATTCCCTTGCTTGTTAAAGGAGCATTGTAATATTGATGTCACCAGGTTTGGGGAGGAATCAGTGAGGTTATATATGTACAGGTCAGGCATGGGGCGAATGCTGCACAAACATTAACTGTTAGTATGTCCGGACTTAACTAGTAGTTACCGAGTGCCCGCCATGCACCAGGCAATGTTATAGGGGAAATAGCAGCAAATACCAGGTGTTAAATCTCTGCCCTTATGGAACTGACATTCTAGCTAGGGAGACAGGTGACAAACAGTAGCTCATCAGATGGTGAGAAGTGCTATGGTGGAAAATAAGTGGGGAAGGGGCAGTGGAGTGCAGGGAAGCAGGGCCTTTGAGGTTCTAGCCCCAAGAGGCTGTGTGTCAGGGTGGGAAAGGTCAGTTGCCCTGTGGTCCTCTCCACGTTTTGCCAGCTGAGGCTGGGGTACAGCAAGATTCTCTTTGTGAACCCTCCCCTTCTAATCTTCTCTTCCCCTCAAAATCCCAGGTCCCTGGGGGGTGACGTGGCCTCTGATGGTGACTTCCTCATCTTCGAGGGGAACCGCTACAGCCGGAAGGGCTTTCTGTTCAAGAGCTTTGCCATGTCCGCTGTGGTGAGGGTCCCGGAGGGGACAGTGCTAGTGGCAGTGGGGGTGGCAGGGAGGGCCAAGCTTCCTTTCCCTCCTACACTCCGGGCCCCAGACCCGAGGGTCTTCAGGTCTTGAGAAGATAATGCTTGATTTAAAGGTGTCCCTAGGGGAATAATTCTCACTGCTTCTCTAGCCCACTGGCCGCTGCGACACTAACCTTTGACCACTTTCTCCTCCTCCCCTCGCCTCTTGGGGCTCAGATCACGGAGGGGGTGAAGCCCACGCTCTCAGAGCTGGAGAAGTTTGAGGACCAGCCGGAGGGCATCGACCTGGAGGTGGTGACTGAGAGCACGGGTATTTGGTCCCACCCAGGCCGAGGAGGAGGGGGCAGCCCACGGGGGCACTCCCCAAGTCACCCCCATGTCTGCCCCCGCAGGGAAGGAGCGGGAGCACAACTTCCAGCCTGGGGACAACGTGGAGGTGTGCGAGGGCGAGCTCATCAACCTGCAGGGCAAGATCCTCAGCGTGGATGGCAACAAGATCACCATCATGCCCAAGCATGAGGACCTCAAGGTGGGTGCCTGTCCCGCCCCCAGGCTGGGCTCGCATGGGTGCCCTGTGGGCTGCTCCAGGTCCGAGAGGCGGGGGCTCTCAGGGTTTGGGGGGCGTGTTTATTGTACACGCGTGTCCAGGTGGTGGTGCGCCTGCTTATGTCTCTTGACAAGGAGAGACCGCCTCCGCCTTGCCAGTGTTTGCAGGGCCTGGGAAGTATGTCTGATGAGGTGATCACATGTGTGTCCCCGGGTCAGGGTGGGGTAGGTGCAGGCATCTGGGGAGAGAGAGGTTTGGTCATGTTTAAGGGGCCATGTCTGTCTCTAGGAGACTGCTGGGGGCATGTGTCTTTGGGTGACTGGGCTTGTGTGTATATGGGGTGTACACTCACATTTCTGACCCATGGTACACGGGAGATAGTGTATGCCGTGCCTTGCATGTGGTGGGTGCTCAGATGTTTAAGGGAGGAAGAAACGTGCCTAAGGGCTGTATTTTGGCATGTGGCTGTGCCATCAAAGCAGTTAAGTTTTGTCTGTCACTGGAGAGAGGCTTGGCCTATTTTTTGTTTCTGGAAAGCAAGGAATCTTGGTGTGTATTGGGTTGAGGGTGTGGTGTTCCCATGGAGCACACTGAGGTAGGCGTCTGGTTCTGTTGCTTAGATGTGTGTGTCTCCAAGGGGTTGTCCAGGTTGGCAGGCTTCTGGGTGGGTGTAAAGGCTTGTCCTGGCTGATGTCCTGTTTTGGGCCGGCCAACTGAGGGCTTGTCAGGTTGGCTCAGGTAGTCTGTGTGGGGGTGTGAGTCTGAAATGGGCTCTGGCCAGGACCTTTTCTGAGAACACAAGTGAATTCGGAAGATAGAAGGGATTGGGTTGTGATGGCCCCCCTCACCTACTCCTTGTCCCTTCCCCTTATCCCCCAGGACATGCTGGAGTTCCCAGCCCAGGAACTTCGGAAATACTTCAAGATGGGGGACCATGTGAAGGTGATCGCTGGCCGATTCGAGGGCGACACAGGCCTCATTGTGCGGGTGGAGGAGAACTTCGTCATCCTCTTCTCCGACCTCACCATGCACGAAGTAGGCAGTTGGGGGCCGGGGTGTGTGTGAGAGGGAGCATGCATGCTGAGGGGACCCAGGCTGGCAAACCTGACCCCTTTCTTATCTCCCGGCAGCTGAAGGTGCTCCCTCGGGACTTGCAGCTCTGCTCAGAAACGGCATCAGGTGTGGATGTGGGGGGCCAGCATGAGTGGGGTGAGCTTGTGCAGCTGGACCACCAGACTGTGGGCGTCATTGTGCGACTGGAGCGGGAGACCTTCCAGGTATGTGTGTTGGGCTTGGTGGTCAGGGCTTACTTTGAGGGGACATCCTCTCCCCCGAGCCCCTCATCCGGGGAGTGGCAGAGCACGGTGACAAAAAATAGGCAGGTCTGGGTTGCAGTCCTCTGTCACTTAGGGCTGTGGGATGCTGGGCAAGCGCAGAGTCATTTGTCCTCTCTGAATCTTGGCTTCACAAACCGTAAAATGGGGCCAAGGGTAGCATCTGCTTCATTGGTTGTGATTCCCTGAGATCAGATTGTTCAAGGCTGGGGTGCTGTGGGTACCCTCCTCCCCTTCATAGACCCAGGAGCCACAGAACATGGTGCTTAGAACCCTGGACACTAGATTCCCATCTTGGCTGCATTTCTTCCCTGCTCTGTGACCCTGGGCTAGTGACTTGCCTTGCCCTCTCTGGGGCCCAGGTTCCCTGCCTGTAAGATGCGTTTCATGATAGCACCCATCTTGGAGGGAGGTGGGAGGCTTCGGTGGAAGGTTTTGTGTGAAGAGCTTGGCATGAGGGTTAGTTGTTAGTCTCCCTGACTTTCAATCCCTGTCTCAGGTTCCTGAGGGTGTTTTGGAATGAGTGGGAACATTTTTGGTTGACCCAGGACCTGGGGAGTGGCACTCCTGACCTTGCCTGCCCTGGAGTCCAGGAGCCTAGATGTCCTGCAGAACTTGGGCAGTCTCCCACCAGAAAGGGTCATCCCTCCTTAGGGAAGCCCTGCTCCATGTCACCACCACCCCCCATCACTCCCATCTCCCTCTGTAGGTGCTGAACATGTACGGGAAGGTGGTGACTGTCAGGCACCAGGCTGTGACCCGGAAGAAGGACAACCGCTTTGCCGTGGCCTTGGACTCGGAACAGAACAATATCCATGTGAAAGACATAGTCAAGGTCATTGATGGCCCCCACTCGGTGAGTACAAGCTCCTGCCCTTCAGCCAGGTCTGAAAGAGTGAAGGAGTTGGGGTGAAGTAGGGCATGGCCAAGAAAATACCCCTTCCCTCCCACTCCAGGGCCGGGAGGGCGAGATTCGCCACCTCTTCCGCAGCTTCGCCTTCTTACACTGCAAGAAACTGGTGGAGAACGGGGGCATGTTCGTCTGCAAGACCCGCCATCTGGTGCTGGCTGGGGGCTCAAAGGTGAGGCAGGCATAGTGGGACCCTGTCCGTGGGTACTTCGGTTGGCCTTCTGGGCTTCCCCAGGAATGACAAGATTGTGCTTGTGGGGAGTTAGGAGGACAGACGTTATTGTCTAGCAAAGTTTTGCAAAAATGTGGGTTATTAGGATTTCGAGTTATTGATCAAATCACTCATTCATTTGTGCAGGTTTTTTTTCTTTTAAACTTATTTTGAAATACGTTCAAATTTACAGGATGGTTACAAAAGTGATATAAACCCCATACAGGGAATTCCAACATACCCCTGTCCCCCCAGATAATCCAGATCCACCAATTTTATCCTTTTGCACATTTGCGTGGCAGTCTGTCTGTCCATCATAATGTCAGTCCATCTTTCTGTCTGCCTATCAATCCATTTTCTGAACACTCGAGTGTAGGTTGTATATATCATGCTCCTTGAATACTGAATACTGTTACGTACGTTTCCCAAGAACAAGGATATTCACTTATGTATGCACTTTAAGTGCAGTTATGAAGTTCAAGAATTGGACATTGATTTAAAAGCTTACAGTCTACATCCCAATTTTTTTATATGTCCTGGTAATGTCCTTTTGAGCCTTCTCTTCTCCCTTGTTAGATCCCATCCAGGATCTTGTATTGCCTTTAGTTGTCACTGTCTCCATCCATTTTTATTGAGCACCTACTAGGTGCTAGACACTGGGGATACAGCAGCAAACAAGACAAAAACCTCTTGTCCTTTTGGAGCTGATCCTCTAAAGATGAAGAGATAAATAAATAGTCTAATGTGAAATGATGGTAAGCACTGTGAAGACAAATAAAACAGGGTAAGGAGATAGAGAATAACAGGGCTGCTGCTTTAGGTAGAGGGGGGTAAAGAAAGGTCTCTCCTTGAGGTGACGTTTGAGATACCTGAATAAGGTTTCTCAGGGAAGCACATTCAGGCAGAGAGAGCAGCCGGTGCAAAGGTCCTGAGATGGGACTTAGAGGAAAGTGATATAAAGCCAAGTTTCAGAAAGGAAATCAAGTGTGGGGATCTGTGCAGCTGGAACCAGGAGGTGGTCTCAGGGCCCTGCAGATGGGAAGATGCATCCCCTTGGCTTGTAGTACTTGTGTCACTAGAGATTTAAATTCATGACTGGCCAAGTTTCAGTCCCTCTCCTTGGCTAGGGAAGCCAGGGCCTCTTGATTGACAGGCCTCTGTAGGCAGAGGGGTGGCAGTTCCCCCAAAGGGAAATCTGTAGGAGAGAAGGATGGCTGCTGGGCAAGTTCCCAAATAGAGTCAGGCAGTGTGGCTTGGGGGCCGGAGCCTGTCACCCAGGCCCTGTCACCCTACCAGTTCACTTCTTGCCCCTCCTCCAGCCCCGTGATGTGACCAACTTCACCGTGGGTGGCTTTGCTCCCATGAGTCCCCGGATCAGCAGCCCCATGCACCCCAGCACTGGAGGTGAGAGGGAGTTGGGTGGGGTGTGTTGGGAGTGTGTGTGGGGAGCTTGAGGAGAGCGCTGGTTTGTTTGGTGCACATTTAGTGACCGCCTGCTCTGTGTGAGGCCCTGGGCCAGGCACTGCTGGGGACCAAGCAGTGACCAAGAGAACTCTGGGCCCTGCCGTCATGGGGCTCATAGCCCAGGGAGGGACAGACCCAAGCCCACAGTGTAGCCCGGTGTGGTCAGGGCTGGGATGGGAAAGCTTGGGTTTGGAAGAGCCTAGAGGAGGTGCCTGATACAGCCTGGGGATAATCAGGCTGCTCAGACAGGTTTAAGTGTTCTCTGGCCCCTTGGAGGATTCTGGTGACCTTCTCTGTTCCCCAGGTCAGCGCGGTGGCTTTGGCAGCCCAGGTGGCGGTGGTGGTGGCATGAGCCGGGGCCGGGGTCGGAGAGACAACGAGCTCATTGGCCAGACTGTGCGCATCTCCCAAGGACCCTACAAAGGTGACCTGTGCAGCCAGGTGGGGGTTTGGGGGAAGGACATGGTGGGGAGAGCCCCCTCCCCCAGCCTGACCTCCTCCTACCTCCCCACCAGGCTACATTGGGGTGGTGAAGGATGCCACCGAGTCCACGGCTCGTGTGGAGCTGCACTCCACCTGCCAGACAATCTCTGTGGACCGTCAGCGGCTCACCACCGTGTATGGCTGGGCCAGGGAAGGGCTGGGATGGGGGTTGTTTGGCAGTGAGAGGGCCCTATTCACCCCACTTGCTCTCTGTCCACAGGGGCTCACGTCGCCCGGGTGGCATGACCTCGACCTATGGGCGGACGCCCATGTATGGCTCCCAGACGCCCATGTATGGCTCTGGCTCCCGCACGCCAATGTATGGCTCACAGACTCCTCTCCAGGACGGTATGTGCTCCGTGAGGGACAAGGATGAGGGGCCATACGGGGGCAGCTGGAGACGGGACAGAACCCATGGTCACATGCCTCTCCCCCATTCCAGGCAGCCGCACCCCACATTATGGCTCACAGACACCCCTGCATGATGGCAGCCGCACTCCTGCCCAAAGTGGGGCCTGGGACCCCAACAACCCTAACACGCCATCCAGGTGAGGACCAGGAGCTGGTGCAGGGTTGGGGTGTGTGTGGGCGTGTGTGAGGGGCTGTGCTGGGGTACCTGGGAGCCTCCTTTCACTTCACAGTTAGTGGTGGATGGTGCGGGTCTGCTTTGGGCACACCCAGAATTCTCTGCTCCCCGTCCCCGGTTGCTCCAGGTGAGGGAGTGTGCATGGCTCGGGAGTGGCCACTCAGGTTCCTCTCCAGCCCCAACCACAGAAGCACCCTGTGGTTCAGAGCTGGCTTGGAGACAGCTGCCTGGGCTGTGCGACCTTGGGCACACAGGCTGATTTCTGGCCTAATCTCCATGTCACCATCTCCTCAGCTATAAAAGGGAGGTCACAGCAGCAAGGCCTCTGGGTGGGGCTGTTGTGAGGACGGAAGCATCTGCTGCATTGTTACCACCACAGTCATCCTCAACCAACTTCTCTTCCCGACAGGGCAGAGGAAGAGTACGAGTATGCCTTCGACGATGAGCCTACCCCATCTCCACAGGCCTATGGGGGAACCCCCAATCCCCAAACACCTGGTTACCCAGATCCCTCATCCCCACAGGTCAACCCACAGTACAACCCACAGACCCCAGGAACGCCGGCCATGTGAGTTCACCGGGGCGAGCCCCAGTCAACCCACCCCCACTGCCACCACCTCCTCCCCCAAAAATGCCCCTTGTCTTCTTGTCCCCGCAGGTACAACACAGATCAGTTCTCACCCTACGCCGCCCCCTCCCCTCAAGGCTCCTACCAGCCTAGCCCCAGCCCCCAGAGCTACCACCAGGTGGCACCAAGCCCAGCTGGCTACCAGAATACCCACTCTCCAGCCAGCTACCACCCCACACCCTCGCCTATGGCCTACCAGGTACCAGTCAGCCCACAGGCCTGCAGGGTAGTGGGCCACAGGGGGGGCCTCAGGCCTGTAGAGACAGCCAGGCCAGATGATCTCTTCCCAGCCACCCTGTCCCCCTTTCCCTGCAGGCCAGCCCCAGCCCAAGCCCTGTTGGCTACAGTCCGATGACACCCGGTGCCCCCTCCCCTGGTGGCTACAACCCCCACACACCGGGCTCAGGCATTGAGCAGAACTCCAGTGACTGGGTAACCACTGACATCCAGGTGAAGGTGCGGGACACCTACCTGGATACGCAGGTGGTAGGGCAGACAGGCGTCATCCGCAGCGTCACGGTACGTGGGGCCCCGGGTGGTGGGTGGGCAGGCAGCCTCTCCCACGGTGCCCATATTCTTTTGAGAAATCAATTTGGTGACGTGTACCAAGTGCCTCCTCTGTGCCAGGCTTGGACCTCCACAGCCCCAGGCTCTACCTGCTCCAGCCTTAGGGCCTTTGCATAGTCTCTTTGCTCTGTCTAGACCCTTTTCCTTCATTGCCTGGTTAACTCCTACTCACCCTTCAGGGACGGACATCCCAGGCTGTCTCAGGTCTGCCTCTTACAAGCTCTCTTAAGACCATGTAATTCTCCATGTTATCTGCCAGAGCTTAAAGCGTACACTTGCCTGGTTCTTTGATTACTAATCCTGTATTTTATTCCCAAGTAGATACTTCTAGTTTCTAGATAAAAGTCTGCTCCTGGTTGGTCTTCCAATTAATGTTAAATTGAATTAAATTAATAACAGAGCCCAAGCCTCAAGCCCTGTCCTCAATGGACAGTTCAGTAGGAAAGACAGACATTTCCCCAGACAATGAGAACCCAGAGTGGTTAAAGCTGGGAATGGGGGAGCCCAGGGGACAAGGAGAGCTGTGAGAACCTAGAGGAGGCAACTCACTCAACTTTGATGGGCTTTCTGGAGGAGACATCTGAGCTGAGACCTGAAGAAAGAGTTAGGGGTAAGCCAGGAAATGAGGCTGGGAAAGAGGATCAGTTTGGTCCAGGTAGAGGGAATTACGTGTGCTAAGGCCTGGAGGGGAAGCTGAGCATGTTTGGGGAGTTGAAGTATGTTCACTGTGGCTGGAACATAAAGAGCCAAGGGAGATAGAAGAGAGCCAGATAAATGGCTAAGGCCAGGTCACATGCCAGTTTGGGAGGTCAGGACTGTGTCCCGAGGACACCAGGGAGTTCTTGGAGGAATGTACGCAGGGGAGCGGTGGGCTCAGAGCTGTGGTTTGGGATGAATCCTCTATGTTGCTGTGTTGGGATGGATTGAGACTGATGAGAATGGGGGCAGGCAGCACCCCCAGGAAGCTGACTGGGTAAGCCTCAGAGCTGCAGGCTTGTTGGGGGGTGGATGAGGGGGAAGTGACCAAATTGAGGTCCAAGGCTCTGGCTGGGGACTAGGGACTGTGGGCTTGTCCCTGAGACTGGGCCCAGGAGGAGGAGCAGTTGGGGCTGGGGGGGGTGAGGAGTTTGGGATTTGAAGGGTCAAGTGCCCAAGAAGCAGTTTCCCTTTTGACCCTAAGTGGCTTCATCCTGGTGTGCTTCCCTTGCTGATCCAGTCACCCCTCCCCACCTCGTCACTATATACCAGTGGTCTCAGGCCTTGGAATCTGGCCCAGCCTTGCCCTTTCCTGCTCTGTCACCTTGGAAGGTGACTTGACTTCTCAGCATGAGCCCTGTGTCTTCTGGAGTGTGGGTGTCAGCCCTGTGTTGGGAGCAGAATAGGGTGACCAGGCTCTTCCCACCCCCAGGGAGGCATGTGCTCCGTGTACCTGAAGGACAGTGAGAAGGTCGTCAGCATCTCCAGTGAGCACCTGGAGCCCATCACCCCCACCAAGAACAACAAGGTAAGGGCATTGAGTGGAGGAGGAGGGGGCGGAGGGCTGCTGACTTGGGACTCTGATCCCATGCTTCCCACCCCCACTCAAAGGTGAAGGTGATCCTGGGCGAGGATCGGGAAGCCACAGGTGTCCTGCTGAGCATCGATGGTGAGGATGGCATTGTCCGCATGGATCTTGACGAGCAGCTCAAGATCCTCAACCTCCGCTTCCTGGGGAAGCTCCTGGAGGCCTAAGGCAGGCAGAGTGGTGGACTTTGGCAGATACCTGGCAGGTGAAGAATGTCTCTCCTTCCTTCTCTGGCCCTGGGCTCTGACACAGGATCCTGGACTTGGAGTGGGGCTGGGCTGGTCATTCTGGGTTTCCTTTATTTTTCTTTCTGGGTTCCTATCTCCTTTCTCCCTGATGTTCTGTGGGAATCAGAGTAGAGCCTGGCAAAGGGTCCCCACCTTCCTGTATCTCCCTCATCCTCAGCTTGCTTTTTGTGTTACAGTCTTACAATAAGAAGCTGTTTGGTCAAAAGTCCTGTGTTTGCGTGTCTTTGTAAGTGGGGTCATTTGCATAACCCACTCTTAAACTTCCTTGTTGTGTAGTCTTAGACATCGGGTCCTTCTTAAGCCTCAGTTTCTCCATCTGGAAAATGATTGTTCCTACCCCAGAGGGCTCTTTTGAAGGATGTGTGAGAAAACATCCAGAAAGGGATTGTTAGAACAGACCCTGCCACGTGTTTGATGAAATTATGTCTTATTTAGGTATGGATTATCACAAAATGCAAAAATCACAGTATCTCCCAGGAAACTCTTCTAAATTCCTCCCATGGTGCAGGACAGAGAACATGATGATCCTTTCTCTCTGTAGCTTGTTGATGGCTGGGGAGGAGTAGGGAAACAGTGTAGAAAATGGGGCTTAGTACCTTGAAACTCCTTGACTTTCCTCATTTGATGTTCACATGTATTTTTAAAAATGCAGTATATGCCCTCCCCCCTACGTGGGATCAGACACCCAGGGGAGTGAATCTCCCTGGCAACGTGGATTATGACTCCCAGGGAGGAATGTAGACCCTGCATCGTGGGATGGAGAACATCATCTTGACCAAAAGGGGGACGTGAAAGGAAATGAAATAAGCTTCAGTGGCAGAGAGATTCCAAAAGGAGCCAAGAGGTCACTCTGGTGGGCACTCTTGCGCACAATTTAGACAACCCTTTTCAGGTTCTAATGAATTGGGGTAGCTGGTGGTGGACACCTGAAACTACCAAACTACAATCCAGAACCCATGAATCTTGAAGACAATTGTATAAAAATA
>PVKY010005099.1:0-18034 GCA_004027775.1 Bradypus variegatus
AGGAGGCGAGGAGGAGGGGAGGAGGAGGGGAGGAGGAGGGCCGGGGGGCAGGAAGCAGGCACCAGAGGGTAGGAAGGCAGGAAGAACACCAGCATATCCCACGACCCCAGGGAAGAAGAGAAGCAGCTCCTGCAGCCCCCTGCCTGGCTACAGGCAGCCCCCAGCCCTCTGAGGTGGAGTAGGGCAGGGCCTAGAAGCCAGGGTGCACATCTGGGACCACCTGCCCCAACAGCGATGGCCCCAGGCAGCCCCAGTTCATGTCTAAAGGTGCGTGCATGGTGTAAAGCATATCCACGTCTGTTTTGTTACACAGCATTAAAATTGCCTCTCCTACAGCTCTGCCCTCCACAGTGTGTGGCACACCTTTCCCTGGGTCAGATTCAAGGGCAGTGTTCGAGAGACACCACCAAACACTCCCGGCTGCATTAAGTCACTCAGTCTGGCACTGGCTGGTTTAAGATTCCCGAACTGCGGCATTACCTTGTTGATGCAGCATTTTCCAATGAGCTGCAGCAGCTCGTTTGTTCTTTCCGGCTCATGCCCAGCCACGATACGGGCTGGTTTTGCAGAGAGTGGCTCTCCTGAAACCATCACGACCACATCAATGGCCTTCTGAAGAAAGCCAATTTTTGCATCTTTATCCTGAAATGTTTCAATTTAAAACACAAATATTAAAATACTTCAAAAAAAGTTCCTGCTCATATTAACAAGTTATTTGGAGATAGAAGTCAGAAACACTGACTTTTTATAACAAAACAAATTCATTAAAGCAAATTTCATTTTTCAGCGGATAAAATTAGGCTGTCATGCAGTTGCAGCAAATGAGAAAATGAAGTGAGAAAGGGTATGCATCAGTTGATGAATTCAATCTTATACCACAACCATATCATCATAAAAACGATACACACTGCAGTTCTGAGCCAGTGAAAACTCCCAGTCAGTAAAGCAAGGACTGGGGAAGGAGGAACCCAGCTCAAGCCTACCTTTACGTTATCAGACTTCATCTCGGCGTCCGTGTAGAGGCCCTTCATGAAGCCAGTCATTCTAATCACCTTCAGGAGGTAAAGAGATCACTCAAAAGGATAAAGAGAAACATAATTGAGCGGGAGGGGGACGATTAAAAAAAGATAAAGAGATACAAGCTATGACGTGGAAGACATCATGTTAAAAGGATAAATATTATGTGATGTGGCTTATATAAAGTGTCTAGAACATGCAAATTCATAGAGACAGGAAGCAGGAGCACAGGATAACAGGAGCAGGGGAGAGGGAAAATAGGGAATTAATGCTCAGCGGATACAGGGTTTCTGTTTGGGGCAAGGAAGAAGCTTTGGTAATGTTTGGTGGTGATGGTAGCACAACATTGAAAATGTGATTAATGGTACTGAACTGTATGATTGGAAGTGGTTAAAATGGAAATTTTATATTATATACATGTTACCATGACAATAAAAAAAATGGAAACAGACAAAAAAGATCCATCACAAACATGCCATGGGACGGCCTCTTCCTCAGCCTTGTCCACTGGACCCTGCAATTCAGGGCTCCCAGACTCCCCCTGCCCAGGACTCTAAGTCATCCACTTAGTCAACAAGCATTTGGGGTTCACTCATGCCAGGCGCTGCACCTGCCAGAACCCAGCCTGGTCCTCACAGAACTTAGTCTCCCTGGAGGACAGACAGACACACATCACCAACACCTGCTCTACTGAGAGACGTGGACTTTGAGGAGGTGCTCGGGAAGCACACGGGAGCAGCACCAAATCCAAACCAAGCAAAGGGTGGGCAGGCGCTTCGGGGACCCATAGCTACAGGGAGACCAGAAGGCTTGTGGCAGGAAGGGAAACTGGGGGGAGGAGGTGTTTAGGAAGCAGCGGCTGCACGAAGGAAGCGAAGGAAGCAATCCCCAGCAGGCGCGGGGCCAGGGGCAGCCTGTCGAAGGATCAAAACAAGTCTGGACAGCAGGGGCCGAGGCCAGAGCGGTTCTTGGGGGGCTTGGCCGCGATGGCCCCCAAGCTGGTCAGGAATATGAACTCAGCCCGACGACCCCGAGGAGCCCCTGAAAGGTTCTAAAGCAGGGGAGGACCCAACCAGGCGGCAGTTTACACCTACAGAACGGAAACCATCAGACTGCACCACGCGTAGCGAGGATGAACATGCCTATGAGTGTGCGTCCTGGGTCAGCCATGAACTGTACTTATTACTTGAAGAAATGTTTAAAAATCAAAAAAGGACAATCCGGCTATAACACCAGGCTCCTTCTCTGGGATCAAGCTACAAATACTTAATTTGCATTGTCAACTATTAATAAAGCTACAAGTTTCAATCCACACCAAACTACTTAAGAGCTATGTTACTGCTCTTCTTGAGAGATAAGAAGAAGTACCCTGCATTATTAATTAAGAGCATCCTGAATTTAATATTCCTGGGACATTTTTGTCTTGCCCCTTTTGAAGTTTTCCCAGTTTGCTGAGAGTTAAAAATGGGAGCAATAATTGTGAACTACGAGAAACATGCATGTCAGAGGATCAACACACAGCTTTACAAAAGAGGAAGAGTTCATTTAGCTGTAGCTAAAATACTAATATAGTGATTTGAATACAATATGCAGAGACACTGAAGAATTTTCATAGGAGGCTCTTCACCTATTATTCATTCAGAATGATAACCTCTTCCACACGACCCTTCTACGGGACCAGCAAAGCCCATTCCTGCTTGAGTGCTTCTCCTCTCTCTCTCTTTCAGACAGCCCCGCAGCAAGAGGCTGAGCACCCCAGAAGCAGGACAAGTCCTAGGCCTACTCCCTCCTCCCCGGTTCTGCAGTTATCCCTTCAGCATTTTGGTGGGGGAGACAGGACTACTGCAGAAAATAAAAGTTAAAAGGAGAAGACTGGAGGCAACCGCTGCAGTGTGGAGGCCACGAGGCTCACGTCCTGGCCAGGCTGACTTGCTCCACCCCCCCATCAGAGGACGACACCTGCCCACTCCACAGGGTGGTCCCGGTGCAGCCCACAAGGGCACGGCCCACTGCCCAGCCCGGCCTCTCCACGCAGCTCTGTCCCTTTCCCAAACACTGTCCGGGACGGGCTGGAAGTACCTCCCCAGCTGGAGGAGGAGCAGGCCAGGCGGGACTGCACTTGGGATTCAGGTGGGCTTTGCGAGTTTGTCAGCACAAGCAGGAATTTTACTACTGAGGCATTCCAGGGGTGCCCAGATTGTACGCTAAGATAGGACAGGTGAAGCAAGGTGTATGGAAGAGTAAAGCAACCAACCTATTGAAGAGTGAGAAAAATAAAGTGCGGGAACAACATGAGGCCAGATCACATAGCTCTGAAGCAACCTGATTCCCATTCCCAAAGAGCACCCCACGTTCCCTCAAGTGCACCATGGAAATGGGTGCGGCCACACTCCTGAGAGTTACTAGGAGCCCCAGCATATTCCATTCAACAACTGAATGTTTGTGGTGCAGCTTCTGTGTACCTTACCCAGGGTAGGTCACCCTAGACACAGCAGTAAATAAATCACAGTCCCTGTCACCCAGGAATTCACAACCCAGTGGAGAAAAGTTACACAGGCATCCAATCTCAACCTGAACTGGACTGAGCAGTCTATCAACAAATACTAACATTCAAATCGTCCTACAACTACCTCCAATAAATTCACCAACAGATGTTGAACAAGCATCCAAAATGTGGTGACCACGATAAGGTGCAGTGAGGTATGCAACTGGGAGGGAGAGAAAAAGAAAGGATTCAATTTTCCCAGGATTTCCCAGGCACGTTCCACGTGCAAGGCCCTGAGGGGTGAGCAAGGGGAGTGCAGCAGGGGCCCTCCCCAGCTGGAAGAGAGAAAAGTCAGGGAAACAGCTCTGCCCATTATAATGGAAGGCGCGCTCCAGCCGGACACACGGATAATCGGGAAAGAAGTAAGAATGCTTCGGAGGGGCCCGGGCGTCTGCCTGTAGGAGGCGGCGCAGGAGGATGGGCGAGAAGAGGAGGGCAGCGGAGAGCGTGAGGGACCTGAGGGATCTGCGCAGAGGCCGGGCCCAGCGGCCGCCCCTCGGGCTGCAAGTCAGGCCGCGCACGGTAACGCGAGGCCCGCACAGTGTCCGCCCCGACTCCGACCCCCGCACGACCCCAGCCCCGACCCCCGGGCCCAGGCTCCGGGCCACATCCCCGCTCTTATCCCGGCGCGGGCCTCACACCGGGCCCCAAACCTCACTCTGGGCCCCGGCCCCGACCCCAGCCCCGGGCCCTCCCCGGCGCCCACCTCCGTGATGATGTCGTGCAGGTAGCGGAACGGGGGCTTGCTCAGCAGCTTCTCCGTCAGCGGCGGCCGCCGAATCACCTTCCCCAGAGCCTCCTGCGTCCGCCTCACCACTGCCGCGTTCATGGCGGCGCCCGCGCCCGCGCCCAGGCTCACCCGCCCGCGCCCCTCAGCTGGCCCGGCCCAGCCCCAGCCCCGCTCCCCGGCCGCCCCCGGCCCAGCGCCGCCGCCCAGTCCCACCGCCTCGAGTTCCCATCCCACAGTGCACCGGCGGACGCCACGGCGCATGCGCGGCGGCCGCAGGGTGTTCTGTCGCTAGGGCGGTGCGGCCTTGGCAACGGACGGGCCGCGGCGCCCCGCCCACGGCGTCTCGCCCCGCCCACAGCGCCCCGCCCCGCGCTAGCAGAGGGGAAGGGTGGGGGGGCAGTGCCCGGGGCTAGCGGGCCTTTCGTGCGGCCGCCGCGCCGTTGTACCGGAGCCACGGAACAGTCCCGGAAGCAGACATTCCCCGGGCTACAGGGGACGCCCGAAGGCTGGTTAACAGCCACTCGGCGCCAAGATGCGGATTGCCTCTTTCACGGATTTCAGAGGTTTTCCTCGGCGTTGGTTCATGGGGGGGGTCGGGGAGGGAGTGTTATCCCGAAAGACAAGGAATGGGAAACGCCTATCCCATCTGTTACTTTCTGTGTCTTACTGGGCAAGTAGCTAATTTATTTTCTCCGAGGCTCCATTTCTGTTCCTTTGAATTAGGGATAATAATGATGCACCTGCCCAGCCTACTTACGTCCCAGGAAAGTGAGGCTGTGACATCGACGAGCACAATGTCTGGTGGCTTTGTAACCCCTCGGAAGCTATGCCATTGTCCTACTGAGGGTGTCTGTGAGTCTGTCCCACCAGTCTTTCATCCTTCATTCACATGCTGCAAAATCCTTCTAGCACTTTGAAAGCTTAATGAGCTGTTTTTAGTTCTTCTAATGGATACCTCTGTAACTTTTTATTTACCTTCGCTTGTACCATTTTGAACTTTCTTCATTTTTTGTATAGATCCAAATTTCCATCCAGTACCATATTCCTGTCTGAAGAACTTCTCTTTATATTTCTTTTAGCACAGCTGGTGGCAATGAATGCTCTCACCATTTGTTTGTCTGGTGTTCTGGTTTGTTAATGCTGCCTGAATGCAAAACACCAGAGATGGATTGGCTTTTGTAAAAGGGGGGTTATTTGGTTACACAGTTACAGTCTTAAGGCCATAAAGTGTCCAAGGTAACACGTCAACAATCGGGTACCTTCACTGGAGGATGGCCAATGGCATCCGGGAAATCTCTGTTAGCTGGGAAGGCACGTGGCTGGCATCTACTCCAGAGTTCTGGTTTCAAAATGGCTTTCTCCCAGGATGCTCCTCTCTAGGCTTCATCTTCTCTCCAAAATGTCACTCTCAGTTGCTCTTGGGGCATTTGTCCCTCTCTTAGCGTCACTGGAGCAAAAGTCTGCTTTCAACAGCCATCTTCAAAATGTCTCTGTAAGCTTCAGCTCCTCTCTCAGTTCCTGTGCATTCTTCAAAGTGTCCCTCTTGGCTGTAGCAAGCTTGTTCCTTCTGTCTGAGCTTGTATAGTGCTATAGTAAACTAATCAAGGCCCATGCTGAATGGGCAGGGCCTCAACTCCATGGAAATTATCCAATGAAAGATCTTGCCCACAGTTGAGTGATCACATCTCCATGGAAACATCCAATCAAAAGTCTCCAAGCCAATCAACACCAATACCTTTCCTGCCCACACAAGACTGCATCAAAGATAATGGAGTTTTGGGGGACATAATACATTCAAACTGGCACATCTGACAAAGTCTTTATTGCACCTTCACATTTAACAGTTTTGCTGGGTATCGAATTCTGGATTGACATGATTTTTTGTTTCTTTCAGTACTTTGAAGCTGTTACTCCACTGGCTTCTGGTTTGCATAGCTTCTGGCAAGAAATCTGCAATTCTAACTTTGTTTAGTCTATAAAATTACTTTTTTCCTTTGGCTGCCTTCAAAATATTCTTTTTGTCATTGGTTTTCAGAAGTTTGATTATGATGCATCTAGATGTGTTGTTTTATTTTAAATTCTGTATTTGAGTATTATTTGCGTGTAATAAAATCCACCTACTTGAAGTGATAAATTTTGATAAATTCTGGTAATTATTTACAGCCAAGGAACTACCACCAAAATCAAGGTATGGAACAGTTCTTGTACCCTAAAAAGTTTCCTCCTGCCCATTTACAGCTCATCCCCCTCTCCCCACCCTAAGTCCCAGGCAACTACTGATCTTGTTTCTTTCATTATAATTTTGCCTTTTTTAGAATTTCATATGAATGGAATCATGCAGTATGTAGCTTTTGTGTTTGATTCTCTTATCATAGGGTTTTTAAGATTCACCCATGTTATTACATGTATCAATGTCATTTTTTGTGACATACAAATATGCCATAGCATGTATGTACCACAATTTGTTTATCCCTTCACCAGTTGATGGACATTTGGGTTGCTTACAGTTTTTTATTATTTATGAATAATGCCACTATGAACATTCACATAAAAATCTTTGTGTGGATATAAGTTTTCATTTCTCTTGGGTAAATACTAGGAGTGGAATTGCTGGGTTGTGTGGTAGAGTAAGTAGATTTATGTCCCTCAGCAAACACGTGTTCTTATTTTAATCTGAACTGCTGTGGGTTTGAACCCATTGCAAACAGGACCTTTCAAAAGTGTTATTTTTAATTAAGGTTTGGCCAGCTGAATCAGGTTGGACCTTAATCCATACAATATGAGGCCTTATGAAAAGAACCCAGAAGTCACAGAAGGCAGAAAGGAAAGGACGTAGTCAAGTGATGGGAGGCAGAGATACAAGCCAAGGAACCCCAAGATTTGCCAGCAACCATTATAAGAATGCTACAGGCTCCAGAAAAAAGCAAGCCTTACCAACATCTTGATTTTGGAATTCTAGCCTCAAAACCATGACCAATAAATGCTTATAATTTAAGTCAACCCATTGTGTGTTGTCATAGCAGCCTGGCAAACTAAGACACATGGTAAGAATATGTTTAATTTTACAAGATTCTAGCATACTGTTTTAGAAGTGGCTGTGCCATTTTTCATCCCCACCAGCAATGGGTAGACTCTGCAGTTACTCCCCACCTGTGCCAACACCTGGTATCACCCATCTTTTTAACTATAGTCGTCGTAGTGGGTGTCTCACAGTATCTTATTATGGTTTAAATATGCATTTTTCTAATGGTTAGTGACTTTGAGCATTTTTTCATGTGCTTTTTGGCCATTTACATACTTTTGGTGAGAGTATTCCATACAAGGCCATGGGGCATCTATTGCATCATGGCTTGGTGCTGATTACTGTCCAGGTACCAGGGAGATCACCGGGAACACACCTCCTAATGAGCAACATCCAGTCTGTCCACTGCTGTCCACTGCTCCAGGGGCCACCCCTCTCCATGCCACTAGTCACATCTTGGACCATATGAACTTTGGTTGTCTGAGCAGCAGTGGGTAACGGGCCAGGGCTCATCCCCCTCTGGTGGCGTCAACCTCACTTCTCTCTGTACGTCACCATGCAGGTGGGCCAGTGAGAGAGAGACAGACAACCCGCAGGGAAAGGAAGTTAACACCCCACACTGAGTGGAACTGTCCCAGGGCCCACGGGAAAAGCCCCCAATGCATTGCACCCTCAGCTGGCTTCCCTCATGGGGGGCCCTCAGTTCTTACCCCTGCTCCCCAGCTGTCAGGTCCACCCCTTGACCAGGCACCTCTGACCTCTGACTCATGCCTTGTTGGATCCTCCCAACTTTCTGGAAACCCCATCTCTACCCCTGGGAGCCGCCCTACCCCTGCATCCACCCCCTTTCCCTCAGTACGACAGTCCCCAGTGTCCTTCTCCAGGGCCTCAGCAGGGCAGCCCCAGGGCATTTGGCACTTTGATCTCTCGGAACAATCCAGGGCTGCCCAAATCCCTTCTTCTGATGGTCCGCACGCCCCTCGTCAGCCCACACGCATCCCACTTCCCAGGGACAAATATCGGTTTTCCGACAAGTCTCACCCGGACCCCACCTCAGTCCTCCCAGAAAGTTTTCGAAAAGGCAGGGGGACCCCATGGGACAGACCTCTTCACGGCTGGATTCACCAAGGCTGGTCCAGTGCTCGGAAGCCACCAAGCCCTTTACTGGGAGGCTGTGTCCTCCTGCCCTCTGGGGCTCGGGGTGGGGGTGGGACATCTGTTTTTCACGGGGTGGCCAGAGGGAGACCCTCAGGGGTACTACACCAGAGGCAGGGAGAGCCACGGTATCCTCACTCACTGGAGGAGACTGACTGGGGCATCTTCCCTGATCTGCCCACCATGGCCATGCTGGGAACCCAAATGCCAAACAGATCCACCCCTAAGCTCTGAACACTGCCTGGGGCTGGCCTGAGCAGGGGCGGAAGGGAGCTCAGAGCAGTTGCTGACCGTGACCTCTGACCTGGAGGCTCTGAACACTGCCCTTAGTCAAGACGCGCCCAGCCGCACCCCCAGGGCTCACACCAGGTGGAATCTATCTTGGGGCCCCCGATCAGCAGCCAGCTTGTCCATGAGCGGCCGGCCTGCACAGAGGGGAAGGTGGACACAGCCATGGAGAGCCCTCCAGCCTTTGGGATCCCACCAAGGACCCCAGGCCAGCACCACATGAGGGGAAAGCCTGATTCCAGTTTCCCCCGCAGACTGTGGAGAGCAGAGAGTCATCTAGGCCCGGGAAGCCCATGGAATCCCACTGTGCACCAAGGGTCCAGGACCTAACTGCCCATTCGGGGACTGCAGGGCCACAGAGACCCCCGGCCTAAGCCTCACCATGCGTCAGGGTCTCTGGGAGGAGCCGGGAACAAAGCTGCCCAGCCCCCCAGGGAGCCAGCCTGGAGGACTCAGCCGTGGAGTGGACACACCTCACGGGACACTGAGATTCTCCCCCAGGCCCAGCTGGCTGCCACAGGTCCCTCGGGCGTCAAAACTGTTCCTTCGTGAACCCACAGCCTCCACCGGGAGGGCAGGTAGGCAGCCCGGACCCTTGGAAAGCAGGCCCAAGAAGATGCAGCTGAGAACTTGGACTCCGAGGCCCAGAACCAGGATGGAGCCTCCTGTGCTGGGGCCTGGCTGGGAGGCAGTGACCACTTAGCCTAGATTACTCCAAACTCCTCAAAGAGCCATGAAAGCACTGGGGGAAATGGCAGAGAACATGAAAAAAGAGTCATTCATAAAAAGAGAGAACTGCTTAAATAACCATAGAAAAATACCTCAAAGCAAGTGTTTGAAAAATAAAAGGTTGGCAGGAGATGCTTTTGAAATAAGCAGTTTCTGAATGAATGAATGAGATAACGTGGCCATGACTCACCCCAGAGAGGGAGAAAAACAAAGCAGAGTGGCTCACAGCTTCTGCCTCCCTTTGCCTAGGAGGCAAATATACCGGGAGACAAAGGCCTGGGAGGCTGGCAGGGCCCAACCCTGAGCCCTGCCGAAAGCCCAGGATGTGGGTCAGACTGAGCAAAGGGGGGGAAGAGGCAGGCACCGGCAGGAGAAGATGTCATGCAGAGCCTGGGGACAGCCTTACCAGCCCTGGGCCCACAGGGGCAGTAGGGATGGTGGCTAGGGCTGCCAGGAAAAATACAGGATACCCAGTTCAATTAGAATTTCGGGTAAACAATGAATAATTTTTATATAAACATAGCCCATGTAAATCTGGGATATACTTATACTAAAAAACCATATTTGTTGTTTATCTAAAATTCTAATTCAACTAGGCATCCTGTATTTTTCTGTGCTAAATCTGACAATCCTTGCTGTGGAACCAAATACCCATCCACTGAGTGGAAGGAAGGTTGACTGGGCCCAGGAGCCCCAGTGGAAGCAGATTTCTCCCGTAGGTGGGAAGCTTCTCCTGTGACCGCTGCATCCTGCTTCACCAGTTTGAGGTACAAAACAAGGTCTCCACCTGCTAAAATCCAGGTCAAATGTTCACACTACATCTCCGTTTATGTCTTGTGCAGGCTGGGGCTGGAGGGGACTCTGAATGCCACAAGAAGTGGGAGAGAGCAGACACAGCAAACAGACGATACTACTTACAGCTGGACCCCGCACAGCCTCCCGGGGGTTGCCTCCTCACCAGGCCCTGCCGGGAGATTCCCACTACGTTGGACCTTAAGAGATGGGATCAGGGTCTGGGGCCCCTCCCTCCCAAAAGGCTTCTGAGCTACTCATGTCACTGTCCCCAGCAATCCTTTTCATCACTCACTGATGGTAGGAATGCCACCAGGAACGCGGAGCTGGAAACCCTGCTCCCACCTGCCTGAAAGACCAGGCCCCGCGTGAGCCGAGGAACAGCCCACCTCTGCAGGTGGAGTGAGGGGGGGCCATGACAGGTAGAGGCTTTTGGATGATGGAGGGAGCTCCTGAGCACATTCCTGCTGAACACTCTCCACTTGGAGCCCGGTTACAGATTTTACCACGATGAGGATCGCTGTGTAAGAAAGGCCAAGATCGTTAGTGCCTGAAGAAAGTTCCCTGTCGTTTCAGCTCTCCGGGGGCCTCCGCAGAGGCAGGACCTCAAGCCCAGTCTGCGCCTGTGCGATCTCTTGTCTTGTGAGTCTTGAGGGGGTGACACTGCTTCCCATTGTGGGATCCAAGGAGGAAAAGTTCTGCGTTCCCAGCAGGCCGGGCGCCGGGGCCCGGTCATGTGACCTGGCTCCACCAATCACACACACACCTGCAGCTGCCTTTGCCTCGGGAGCCAATGTTATCTGAAAGTATCAGAAAGAGCCCCCATGTCAGCACATTGGGCTGTGCATCTCTCCCCAAGCCCCCGATTATTTAAGGGTCATTTTCTGGTGTCAAGACCTTCAGCTCTGCCTTCATTCACTGTCCTGTCCCCGTCTCCATGCTCTGCCTTTGGAGCAGATCATTCCTGTTTTCCCTGGGAGCATGTCCTTCCCACCCACTGCCCAGTGCAGATTAGTCCCTCCAGCCGCTCTCGTACCCATACGTGGGGCAGGAGCCAGGGTGGGCTTCTGACACAGACATGCCAATGGTGCATGCTCACCTCCAGTGCAGTGTGATTTGGAGCCCCATTCCTGGCACTGTCAGCTCAAACCTGGCTCTACAGGGGATCTCGCAAATTATCCCTTTCTGGTGTAATCTACCAGAATTGCTTCTGATACTTGCAACCAAGGCCGTGACTGCCTCTGTAGCCACAGCCAGCTGGAGGGACTAATCTGCACTGGGCAGGGGGTGGGAAGGGCGGGCTCCCAGGGAAAACAGGAACAATCTGCTCCAAAGGCACAGTGTGGAGACGGGGACAGGATAGTGACCGAAAGCAGAGTTGAAGGTCTTGACACCAGAAAACAACCTTTAAATAACTAGGGGCTTAGGGAGAGATGCACAGCTCAATGCACTTACAGAGGGACTCAAAAAATACCTGCTGGGTGCTGAATGAGTGAATGAATGAATGAATGCTGCGTGATAACAAATAGTTGCTATTCACTGAGCCCTTTCTGCGTGCTGGGCAGCATGCCTGCCTTATCGATAAGATGTACCAAGCCTGGCAGAGCAAGGACTGCTCTTTCCATTTCACAGATGATGTTCCGAAGTGGCAGCTTCAGTTCACGTGCTCATTGTAGAAGCCAGTAGGGTGATGGGAGGCAAATGGCCTGCCCGGAGACTTAGCTCAGTAGAAGCAAACGAACAGTTCACTCTTCCCAGGCACATGGGTCCATCCGCAGGCACAATCAGACAGGGTCAGCACAGGCAGCTCCCTCGGCCTGTCTCGGTCAAGCCAGCAGAAGCCCAGGTGGTTCAGGAGTCTGGGGACTGAGGGACTTGGAAGGTGAGCTACAGGGCTGAGCTGCTGCCCCCAACTTCCTCCCCGTCACACCTGCATGGTCTGCGAGGTACAGAGTGTATTTGTCATTTGTGCATATCCAAACACATTCGGCTCAGAAAGCTACACATTTTATTGAAATATGGTCAATTCCTTTGTACCTTTAGATACCTCCCTTTTGAGCCAACTGTTTCCATAAGAAGGATTTTTTTTCTTTCATCGCCATCATCCATTATCAAAACTTTCCCATGGTCCTAAGTAGAAACTCTGAACATTTGAAGCCTTAACTCCCCATTTCCTACCCTCTTCTCATCCCCTGGTAAATGATATTCTAGATTCTGACTCTGTGAATTTGCTTATTCTACTTATTTCATATCGATGATATCATTCAAAATTTGTCCTTTTGTGTCTAGTTTATTTCACTCGACATCATGTCTTCAAGGGTCATCCATATTTTCACATGCTTCAGGATTTCTTTCCTTTTTACTGCTGAATAGTACCCCATTATGTGTAATATTACATTTTGTTTATCCATCCACTGGTTGATGGACACTTGGTTTGCTTCCATCTTTGGGCAGTTGTAAATGTAAGAAGGGTTTTCTTCCCTAAAATAAAAGCACATTTAAAGCCTTCAGAGTTCAGATTCCTTATTTCTGGTGAACTCTGAGAATTCTCTCTTTATGTAAACTCTAATTTATCTCTAAAAATCAAGTTGAACACAGCTCCTTGAATTTAAGAGATGTATTTACCTAATTTATTGGTACTCTCAAGAGAGGGGGAAATATTGTATCTTATTTTATCCTCATACAATGAGGGGAAACAGCCTTGCTGAGCAGACACAGACACAGAAGCACATCAAGGACGCGTAACTTCAACTGCAGGACAAAAGTCTCCCCAAGACTCCCCAGTCCAGACTACAAAGCGCTGTTCTCTTTCCCAGAGAACATGGACTCTTAACTCACCTGACTCACAAATGGACAAACAGACAAACATGCAAAAAGACCAACAAACTGGATTCTCTGTCTGTCACCCACAGAGAACAGATCTCCAGCATCCATCCAACAGAAGTCACCCAATGGCCAGACCATAAAGCCAAATTCCCACCTTTGCCACCACCACTGAGGAATAATGTATGTGTCACAAGTGAGCCAGAAACAAAACAGAAACACAAAATCAATAGGAAAAAAGAGAGAATTAGCAAAATTAAGGTCGTTTTGCTGCCTTTATTCCCTCCAGAAGCCAAGAAAAGATGTGCTTGGGTTTAAACCGCCCGAGAGGTGGACTTCCCCAGCAAAGCAGTTTACTCAGCTCTGGCAGGTGAATTCACTCGGTCAGCCCAGTGGAGACTCCAAAATTGCTAAGCTGTAATTTTCAAAAAGGTAAAACCATGTGTCTCATGCAAATATAAAATGAACACACGTGAAAGAGTGTATTCATTTAGTTAACAAGGAAACCAATAAGATGTTAAAACAGGTCAAAGCACGGTTGAGAAGCCAGGATGGGGGAGGAGCGGGGAGGTCCCTGTGGCAGGAGAAGCTCCGAGGGTGGTGACGGCCAGTCCTCAGGGCCATGGGGACCACAGGAAGGACTGTGGCTTTTCCCGAGGGAGTGGGAACCCCTACAGGGCTCTCAGCAATGAAGGTGGCGTGATCTGACTGACATTCTCAAGGCATGTATTGTTGAGAGCAGACTCTCAGAGGGCAAGAAATAGGACAACCGGTGAGGAAGTGCCTACCGTGATCCCAGCAAGAAGGCATGGTGGCAATGGCTTTTTTTGGGGGGTCCAAGAAGACAAAGGATGGAAGTCATTGTTCTACACCAACCCCCAGAGACCTGCACCTCTCTCGGCCACCTTCCCGGGGCAGATGCCTGGATCTCAAAACATCCTACTACAGAAGATTCCTGAGCTTACAAGGCCAGTATTTGTCGTGGACTCTAGAACCTATCGTTTTGTCTAGAATGTGTTCCCACCACCGTTTTCCTAGTGACCCGCAGCCTTTCTTTTAAATTTATTTCTCAGTAAATAATAACTTTTAAAATCAGAAGCAACAGTTAAAAGAAATAAGTTGTCACTGGAGAAACCCTCTTAGGGGAAAGCACGATATTGGAGTTACTTGTTGAGAGGGCACCAGATGACCATTTAGATATCACTGGCTTCTGATCGGGTCACTTATGAGACTGGGGCACATCCAGTGCTGTGGAGAGTATCCTGGACTAGCAGGCAGGTTAGTTCTCATTTTAAGTGGCCTTTACCCTTAACTACCTATACCGGTTTGGATGTATTATGTTGCCCAAAATACCATGTTCTTTGATGCAGTCTTGTGGGGGAAGACGAATTAGTGTTGACTGGGTTGGAATCCTTTGAATGAGTATTTCCATGGAGATGTGACTCAATCAATTGTGGGTGAAACATTTGATTGAATTATTTCCATGGAGGTGTGGACCCTGCCCATTCAGGGTGGGTCTTGATTTAATCACTGGAATCCTATAAGAGAGCTCACAAATAAAAGGACCTCAGAGCAGCTGAGACCGATATTTTGGAAATGGTCTTTGACAGCAGACTTTTGCTAGCCCACAATTTGCCCCAGAGAAGCTAAGAGAGATGAAGCCCAGAGTTTGCCCTGGGATATGTTAAGACAGGGCCCCCAGGCACTTGAAACGTCCTGGGAAAAAGAACCAAGAACACACAGGAGCTGAGGGAGGAACTGGAACACAACCTGGGATTAACAGATGCCAGCCATGTGACTTCCTAGCTAACAGAAGTTTTCCGGACAACATCAGCCAGCCTTCAGTGAAGGTACCCTATTGTTGACACCTTAGTTTAGACCCTTTTATAGCCTTAAGACTGTAACCAAATAAACCTGCTTTATAAAAGCCAATCCATTTCTGGTATTTTGCATAACAGCAGCATTAGCAAACTGGAACACTACCTGTAGGACTTCAGGAAATTCTGGCCTTTTCAGTCCTCAGTTATTCACCAGAAAAGTAAAGGATTTGAACTAAAGAAGCTTGAAAGCCCCTTCCAACAACCATTCCTAACAGCAAGCCCTTGGAAGCAACTCCAGTAGGAAGAAGTAGGACAGGCGCAGATTCTACCAGCATCCGCTTAAACTGGCAGCTCCTAGGATGGGGGATCTGATGGATAGTGGGGCCTTAAATCATGAAAATATGGGCAGAGTATTTTGTGTAAGGGCACACTTCTGGAGCAAGAGTCCAAAGTCCTCGTCCTATTTACAGAGGGGTCCGGTTCCCATATAGAGGGCCAGAACACCCACTGTTAAGCAGAGCGCCGGAAGAGGCACTAACAGATGAGGTGGTTAGCCAAGGTCCAGAGTCAGTAACTATTTGCCATGACCGAGGACTGGAGTCTGTCCAGATGTCTCTCTTTTCATTCTCACCTGCCTGCCTGCCGCCACTTGACACCTTTTCTGGCAGCAATCTCTAATTTCACATCTGTGTGCAGGCTGATCTCCTGTGCCTTGACCTCATTTGTTTTTGGAAAGAGCAAATAGTTACTGCCTGTTGGCTTTATTGCTTAAAAAAAAAAAAAAAGCTGAGCCTTTAGCGAGTCATAATCTTTTAGCTCCTAGAGGGTTTTCACTTGATGTCAATCAAGGTGGTGGTTGCCGAAGGCTGGAGTGGCTATGGCAATTCCTTAAAATAATGAAGTTTGCTGCGTTGATTAACTCTTCCTTTCATGAGAGATTTCTCTGTAGCCTGTGATGCTGTTTGATATTTTTTATCCACAGTAGAAATTCTTTTGAAATTGGAGTCAATCCTCTCAAACCCTGCTACTGCTTTACCAACTAAGTTTGTGTAATATTCTAGATCCTTTGATGTCATTTCAACAATGTTCACAGCATCTTCACCAAGAGTCCATTTCATCTCAAGAAACAACTTTCTTTGTGCAGCCATAAAAAGCAACTCCTCATCTGTTAAAATTATATCATGAGATTGCAGCAATTCAGTCTGTTCCAGTTTGCTAAACCTGCTGTTATGCAAAATACAGAAATCCATTGGCTTTTATAAAGGAGGTTTATTAGGTGACAGATTTACAGTTCTAAGGCCATAAAAGTGTCCAAACTAAGGCATCAGCGAGAGGACACCTTCACTGAAGAAAGGCCAATGGCGTCTGTCAGCTGGGAAGGCACGTAGCTGGCGTCTGCTGGTCTTTGCTCATGGGTTCTGGTTTCAAAATAGCATTCACCAAAATGTCTGGGCTTCTCAGCATCTGGGAGTCCTCTCTTAGCTTCTCCGGGGCAAACTCTGGGCTTCATCTCTTAGTTTAGCATCTCCAAATGTCTTTCTGTACACATTTCCAAGTATCTGGGTCTGTGTTGGCTCTTAGTTTCTCTTTAAAATGTCTCTCTTAAAGGACTCCAGTGATCTACTTAAGACCAACCCTGAGCAGGTGGGGTCACACCACCATGGAAAAAATCTAATCAAGATTTTGTGGGGGGGTTGTTGGGGGGGTCACATCCATGGAAACAACCTAATCAAAAGGTTCTACCCCAATCAAAAGACTCATAAGTCTGCCCCCACAAGATTGCATTAAAGAACATGCTTTTATAGGGGGCATAATAGAGTCAAACCAGCACACAGTCCTATCTTCAGGCTACACTTCTAATTCTAGTCCTCTTGCTCTTTCCACCACATCTGCAGTCACTCCCTCAACTGAAGTCTTGAACCTCTCAAAGTCATCCACTGGGGATGGAATCCACTTGTTCCAAATTCCTGTTAGTGCGCCTCTCTCAGCCTTCATAGAACTGAAGAGAGTTTGGTTCTTGCTCTGGATCTGTCTTTGGCTTTAGGGAATGCTGCAGCTGGTTTGATCTTCTCTACAGACCCCTACCACTTTCCCCATATCAGCAATAAGGCTGTTTCACCTTCTTATTCATGTGTTCCCTGGAGAAGCACTTTAATTTCCTTCAAGAACTTCTCCTTTGCGTCCACAACTTGGCTAGCTGTTTGACACAACAGGTCTAAGCGTACTCATGTCTAGCTTTTGATTTAAAGTGAGAGACGTGCAACTCTTCTTTCACTTGAACACTAAGAGGCCATTAATTGACCAAATTTTGATATTGTTGTCTCAGGGAAAAGGGAGACCTGAGGAGAGGGAGAAAGACGGGAACATCCAGTTGGGGAAGCAGTCAGAACACAACATTTATCGATTAAGTCCAATAACTAAATGGGCACAGTTCATGGTGCCCCAAACAGTTACAATAGTCACATCAAAGATGACTGATCATAGATCACCATAACAGATACAATAATAACGAAAAAGTTTGAAATAGTACAAGAATTACTAAAATGTGACAGAAGAAAAGTGAGAACATGTTGGAAAAACGATGCCTATAAACTTGCTCTATGCAGGGTGGCCACAAACCTTCAATTTGTAAAAAATGCAATATCTGTGAAGCACAATAAAACGAAGCTCAATTAAACAAAGTAAGCCTGTCCATAAAAACCGAGTTCTGCCTGACCCATGACCCTGTGGAGAGCTCCCCTGGACCTCCTTGGTCACATCCTCTGGGGACCCTTCCCTGACCTTCACCTTGGGGGCCCCCCGTCAGGCTCCCTCCTGGCTTGAACCAGCCACACCCCTACATCATGAGTGTAAATAACACCACTGAGCTTACACTTGAAAGTGGTAAAAATGGGAACTATTGTGTTGTATATATGCTGCCACCAAAGAAAAATAATGCAATGCAAAATAACAACCCCCAAACAACAGCTGTACTTAAAGGGGGACTGCGTAACTGGTTAACACAGTCTCCTTCCCTGCTAGAAGGCAAGCGTCACAAAGGCAGGAACTGCTTTCCATTGTCTCCTCAGAGCATGGGGTAGAGCCAGGCTGAAGGAACCCCCAAAAGCCTGAAA
>PVKY010005100.1:0-18032 GCA_004027775.1 Bradypus variegatus
GATTTCCAAGGGCTGTAACCCAACCCTCATCCCTGTGAGGCCGTGAGGATCTGATTAGACACTAGATGAGACACACTCAGTAAAAGTGCCTCAAAGACAGCCAGCAGCCCCGTGGACCCCGCGTCCCTGCAAATGCTAGCCAGGTTGATACCGGGAATGGAAAAATTCTCCCCACTTCCAGAATCTCAGTCCCTTACCCATGCGTTGTTCCCGGGCTGTTATGCCTTCAGTCTTCCTCTTTGTTCTCTTGAGCTCCATTGATTGGCATCTATTCTTCCTCTCCAGGCTCTTGGTCTGCAGGGTTTGCTCCCTGCACTTTCTCTTACACACTGACCAGCAGCCTCGTCCCATAGCTCACAGCCAGCCTACGCTCTTTCCAGCAGGAAACGCAGTTTGCCTGTGACGCAGGTGGAGTCAGGGTCCCTGCAGACAAAATGCAGCAAGTGTCATCTCCACCAGACGCAGCCCTCACTGACCTCAGGGTGAATCCTGGGTTTGCTCTCCGCTTACAGGCCCTCTTCCCTGACCCTGGCAGCAACCCTGGCTCCCTGAGCTTCTGCCACGCTGACGTCTTCCAGTTCTTCAGAGCACCATGTGTTCCAGGTCTCTGCCCAGAATGTTCTCATCGCCACCCTTTCCCCTTTCAACTCCTTTGCAACCTTAGTCCTTATGCTTAAATGTGGTTTGGCACAGAAACGTCACTTCCCAGGCCTTGCAAAGGACACCCACTGTACCCTCCCGGGGAGCCCTGCTTTTGATGGTAGAACACCCCACCCATTTACAAGCACTTCGGTGGTGTTACTGTTAAGATGTCGGTGGGAGGCTGCAGGGTGGGAATTCCCTGTGTCCCCCGTGGGGGGGTTCGTCGACCTGCAACGCGCAGAGGCTGCATCGTGACATTTTAGAATCCCTTTTCCCTTCTGCTCTGTAACTTCCATGATGACAGAAACTGGGTCTGTTCCCTGTGTCTTGTCACTGTCACTGTGTCTCTCACCCCTGACATGACAGTATCGGACTAAGGGAAGGCTCATTAACTACTGGCACCAGCACCAGTGGGAAGCTGCAAACACAGTCGTCATTCCCCTCGGTGCTGACAAATATCTCAGCTCCCTGTGGGACTTTTCCTGCAGACAAGAGTAGATGATTATTTGTTCCAGTCTGCCCTGAGGGCAGCAGGCCTGGCTCAGGGCAGTGACTCATAGGAAGGGTTGTGTGTGTGTGGAGGGGGTATAAGCCAGGGGGCTCCTGATGAGACAGCATGGGAAAGGGGGGGGCATTCAGACACTGCACATGGTGTCTCACGGCCCTCCAGTGTCGACAGAAACTTTGTGAGCAGTTGTTAGCCCTGGGACCATGTGCGAACCTTAACGACACGAGAGGAAGGCAAGGCCTGGGCCCTCAGAGAACCTTCCCTCTTGTCCCTGTGTTGATCGACATGGCGCTGGGCTCTGGGGTCCTGCAGTCCTTGCTCCACTCCGTGCCATCCCTGTCTCCTGTTGTGCGGTGCCCTGGCCTGGGTAGCTGCCCCCTGTCAGCTGCTGTGGGTTGTGCCCCCAGGCCCGAGCCAGGTGGTGAGCAGCTCAGGGCTGGACTGCCTCTTACAGTGATGGCCCCCAGGAGCCAGGAGGCGGCACGTTTGCTCTCGTCTGTTACCTTCATGCTCAGTCTGTGGTTGCTTTGTTTGATTTGCATGTGGATGTTATTTAATTTGTTGATCATCTGGACAGCCTCACACACCACAGATGTGTGTTCAGACCCTGTTGACATTGAGTCACCTGTTCTGGTCAGGAGGTAGTTTTGGAGATGAGTAGCTCCCCAGCAGAAATGTAAAAGAAGAAACCACCCCAGTGTTTTGATTCCATGATGTTAGGACCTAACATACTGGGATGAAGTTGCACTGTTTATTCCTGGGAGCGTGCGGCTTTTCCAGAACTTGCCTTTCCACGCCTGTCCAGGCCACCACTGGCTAAACAGGGAGCCAGAGTCACTGCTCGAGCAGAGCTGTGTATGTTGAGGGGAATGAAACAAAGCCAAAGAGTAGGTATTTATCAATATTTAAAGCTGAAGTGAAACAACCATCAATTCATGGATCCCACTTCCTTTGCTTGCCCAGTCTCCCCTGGGGATCTGAGTAGACAAAAGCTTACGGCAACCACCTAGGCCCACCTCCTGCCAGTGATAAAGCCAGAGGAGGCACCATCGCCAGTATTCACCATATGCTCGTCAATTAAAACTTAAATGCATGCCACATGCGAGGCTGTTGGGAACACATTTTCATTTTGATGTGGCTATTCTGAAGTAAATGTGTGCAAAAACATATGCTTTCTGTCAACCAAATGGATGACACTGCCATTGCTAAACTATGCTTTGGCCATGCCTGTAAAACTAATGGGGGGTTGTATCTCTCTGCTAAATACTCTTATTATCAGATGAAAAAGAAATTACCATAAAAATTCCTTCATTACCAAAGGGAATTCTTCTGAAAGGCATGTCCACTCTCTCCCTTTACCCAGCCCAGTTTTGCTTTTAAGGAAATGTGTGTGCCCCCCTGCCCCCTTCTTAGGCATGTGGGTACCCAGTCGTGTGTCCTTGGGCTTTCTCGGTACTGCCAGTGCATCTCTGCCTGGAAACTGTGTCCTCATGCCGCCACTTGTTAAAGCCTTCCTCCTTGAGGACGCAGGGCAGGGACAGCCCTGGACAGCAGCGGCCTTTGCTGCTCCCCACCGCCTCCCCTGCCCGCCCCCCAGGGTGCAGGTTTCTGTGTAGGCTGAGAGTCCCCAGCAGGAGATGCAGAACACATCACCAAACTGCAGCTTCAGAAGCTGCCCAGGCTGAAGGGAGGGAGGGGCCCTCGCTCCAGGCCCAGTGCCTACCTGAAGGGCACTTGGGGGATTCCCATAGAGGAGTGTGTCTGCCCTGTCATGTCTGGAAAGTTGCCCAAAAACATAAGGGAAGTCTGGCATTTCCTCCCCATCGCTGCCTCCTTCCTCCTCAGCTCCCTGGTTCATTTTCAGAGTAACGCAGCCTGGGAGCAGCCGGGGTGGGGGGCAGGTGAGTCCTGACAAAATCATTTCTTACTGGGAAGCTGAGAGCAGCGAGGCCTGAGCCTTCCTCCCCAGTAGTAATGTGCGGGGCTGGCATGCTGGGGGGCACACACTGCACACCCCGTTGCCGGCTGTCCCTGCATGTCTGAGCTGGCAGGATACCTGTACCTGCACACAGGGAGAGACCCCTAGGCAGTGTGTCCCCGTGGGGTCTGGGCGGGGCCCTTCCAGTCCTGGTTCAGGCAGATCCGGCATGAATTCTCTGCTACTCCAGCAGTATCACTCGGGGGCTGCCCTGCCAGGGCTCTGCACCGTGTGGCTTCATAGGTGGCAGCTGGCTCAGCATTTTTCTGTTCTCCATCATCATGTCGCCCATCCCTGTGAGGTGCCAGCTCACGGCTGAGAGTTTTGCTCAGCAGAAACAGGCACAAGCCAGCCTGTGCCATTTGCCTGCTCCCTGAGGATCACGCTGGTGGGAGCAGAAGCTTTTCATCTTGGTCCAGCCATCAAATCTTCACCCTTGACAGATTTTCACCTAGTTCTGTGACCATGAGTCATTCTTCTAAATAGCTTTCAAAATTACAGATTAAGTTCATATTATGAGCAAACATAATTCAGGCAAACAGCGATGGGCATCATTGGTTAGTCACTCATTTCAGAAAATATAAAGCTGCTACTTGCTTGTCAGCTTGATTCACTGTGGCTTATTTTTCTATTTTCCTGAAGATGCAAAAGGATCATGTGTTAGTTTTTATTGCTGCCTAACAAGTTGCCACAAACTCAGTGATTTAAAACCACTTGAATTTATTATTGCACAGTTTCTGTAGGTCAGAGTCCAGCATGGCTCACCTGGGTTCTCTGCTCTGGGTATCACAAGACTGAAATCAAGGTTTGGGCTGGCTGGGCCCTTGTCAAGAGTATCTGGGAAGATTCCTCCTGGTTCATTCAGATTGTTAGCAGAATGCAGTTCCTTGCATTTTTAGGACCAAGGTCCCTGTTTCTTTGCTTGGCTTTAGGCCAGGGGTCAGTCTCAGCTTCTAGAGGCCACCTTCATTTCTCATCACATCACTTCCCCGATTTTCAGTGTCAGCAAGGGCATGCTGAGTCCTTCTGGAGCTCCTAATCTCTCTGATTTCCTTAGGAAATCGCTGCTTTTAAAATGTTCACGTGATTGGGTTAGGCTTACCTGGATAATCTCCATATTTTAGGGTCAGCTTATTTGGGACTTTAATTTCATCTGCAAAAATCCCTTCATAAGGTTGCCTGGATTAGTGTTTAATTGAATAACCATGAACAGGAATTAGGGGGCCATCTTTTGAATTCTGCTTACTACTGGTCGGCACAGGAAAATCAACCTCACATCCACTTCACACTTCCAAGCAATCACTGCTGTGAATTTTCTCTCCATTGCTGTCTCCACCAGCAAGTGTCCAGGAGCCTGAGCTTGAACCAGAGGCAGAACCGGACCTGGAGGCAGAGGTGGGGCAGGTTGCCGATGAGGCTGGCCAGGAGATAGCCCCTGCCCTGGTGGGAGCGGAGAGCAAGGCAGAGCGGGCACCGGAACAAGAGCCGGAAGAGAGAGCCTCCCTCAGCGAGAAAGAGAGGCAGAACGAGGAGGTGAACGAGAGGGACACCTGCTCTGCCTCCAGCATCTCGTCTTCCAGCAGCACATTGGAGAGGGAGGAGAAGGAGGACAAGCTCTCCAGGGACAGGGGAACTGGTAAATAAAGCCCCCTTTCTCAGTAAACACAACCCAAGGAACCCTGGGGCAGGGGACTTGGTTGGCTACAGATCCTGCCCCCAAACTGGCCTGGAGGTGGCCTGCTGGGTCAGCTCAGCCTCACGGGGCTGTCCCTGTTGTCTGGCAGTGGTGAACGGGCCTCGCAGTCAGCCAGCCCGCAGCTTTCCGCCTGCAGAAAGGCAGCCCAAGCCCACTGCCAGGCTGCCGCCCGCGATCATCACCTCTGCAGGTAGGGAAGGTGCCCCAAGGACAAGGGCCTCAGAGGAGTCACCTGAGTAGTCCTGAGCCAGGGGCTCCTATTTCCCTCTAATTGTTTGTTACTAGGAAGTGTAGCTTTTCTCAGTTTCTGGTTTGGAGACAAGTCATGTAATCATCTGTCCCCTTAAGATATTTTTTTGATGAAGCATTTTAAACCATTATGACTCAACATTTCAGCCCAGATCAGATTTTTTAATGAATTGACTAAGCACCTCCCAAAAGTTCCAGATCTCAGTGTGCTGAAGTCAATTTGACATTCTGTTCTAGAATAGATATAATTTAAATAATTTTCTACAGTGTACTCAAGCCCACTCATTTCTTTACTATAGAGTACATGCTTTCCTTATGGTATTTTATCTGTTAGGTTTATACCATGATATTCATTTAATTCAGCTGTAGAAGATCAGGAACAAAATGCAAATATTAGATTATAGGTTTGGCCAGAAGGGACCCCACCAGGGACTTGGATGGGTGCTACAGACCTTCGAGGAATTTTAAATGATTCAAATAATCTGCAGTACCACCAGGTTGGAATGATCACACTGAATTTGTGTATTCCTTTGGCTGAAGCTGTATGTGTTAAGTGGCCTTACATATATTGTTATGTACTTAATTTCTTTCAAAATCAGATTACACTTAATCTCCCAAATTTTACTTATTTGTTCACATTTAATGTAATCATGGTCACAGTACAGGGTGTACTGCATGACTTTTTGATCAGTTTAGCCTTGAATCATGTTTAATTTATTATGAAAAGCTTTAAGAATTAGGTTAGCAGTCCTAAAATATATCAACAAGATGGACGAGTAAAAATAAACCAGGGTACTGAACTTTCTTTGGTCAGATTGTCCAGTATTCTTTCAAAGAAGGACAATTTTCTGAAAGCAAAGACTTGGCTCCCAGTCCAGAAGCTTTGACTTTTCACCAAATAGATAGGGGTGTCCAAGAAGATAGACTCAGGAATGAGGGCTTTGCAGTTTTCTGTTTCACTCTGGTGCTGGTGAGAGATTTGGTCATGTTTATTTGCTGTAGCTTATTGGTTCCTTAAAAGTCCCACTGCTTATAGATGTTGTCAGCTGTGGAGTCGGGGCAACTCTTTGATAGTTTTTGCTTTTCAAAATGTTCTCAATTAAACCACAAAGGAACCTTACAGGCAATGAAAATTGTTCCCAATCTTATTTCTAATGATTGCATCTGCTAAAAATGAATTTGTAGGATTTGAAAAAGACTCAACTTAGTCCAATGGTGTAGTTATATTTTTCTTTTATGGTTTTTCCTCTCTATGACATTAGTGTGAGACATTATCATACCATCCGTCACACTTTGTGTAATTACTCATATAATTGTCCTGTAGCTCCACTTGAATGTAAGCTTTGTGAGGACAGGGGTATCTGTCTTGTTCCTCATGAAACCTCAGTTTCTTGCTGGGTACCAAGAACATACCTACTTAGGTAGGGTCTCAGTAAATGGTTGGTGAATAAATGAATGAAGGAAGAGGGTTCTGGCCAAGGTGGGGGAGGCCCCTTCCTCCCAGCTCTCCC
Source organism: Bradypus variegatus (assembly GCA_004027775.1). Taxonomy (NCBI): domain Eukaryota; kingdom Metazoa; phylum Chordata; class Mammalia; order Pilosa; family Bradypodidae; genus Bradypus; species Bradypus variegatus. The sequence continues at coordinate 6,585 of PVKY010005100.1, forward strand.
TCTTACAAGTAAAATACCCTGGACAAAATAGAAGAACCAAGCATAGGAAGGCTCTGAAAGGTGGCAAGAAGGCAGCAGACTGCCTAGGCTCCTTGGAACTTCAGAAATAACATAACAATGAGTTCCCTGACTTTCCTTATCACCTCCCATATATCCCAGACAGACACCAGAGAAGCTTGTAACTTAGAACTGCCACCAAGTACAGGCAAAAAAACTCCGTAAAAAGCATGTTCCTCTTAGCCAAAGGACTGGAAAAAGTGTAGCCTATCAGAACCCTACCCTAGCTAAACACCACTGGGAAAGGTCCCCCATTCCCACTGGTTCCAGCATAGTCAAGGAAGGAGCTGATCTTCCATGCCCCCATCCTGAGGAAGCAGGAGTACCAGTGGGGCCAAGCAGGGAACCAGTCTTGTATCCCTTGCCTGGCAGAAGCTGGCAGTGCTCTGAGCCTCTGATGGGGTGATGCGGGAAGCTTAGCTTCCATCCCCTGCTGGTGTGTTGGTGGGATGTGATGGGGGTCTGCACCTTCACTCCCTGCAGCAGCAATGAGCCTTAACGTAGTGATAGGAGGAGGGTTAGTCAGCCCTGTGTTCTCTCCTCTCTCCCTGATGCCAGTGGAGCCAGGAGGATGCTAAGCCTCCATACCCACCCAGTATCACCAAGGTGGAATGGGGCAGTGGGAGAAGGTCTAGTTAGCTCTCTGCTCTCCCCCAGAGTCAGTGACAACGAGCAAGGAGCTGAGCCTTCACCTCCACTCAGAGGCAGTGAGGTGGTATGAATTGGTGTCTGCTTTCTCCAGGAAGATGTCAGTGGGGCTGAGTGGGAAGCTGAACTTCCACCCTACCCATCTGTAGTGAGGCTGAGTCAGCACTCTTGCTGGGGTGGTGACAGCAGGACTTGGCAGGGAGCTGACATCCATCCCTACGCAGACTCTACCAGCTAAAAGAGGGGATTAAATATCCAGAGTATCACAAATTACACCCAAAATGTCCAGGATTCAAGAAAAAATCACTCTTCGTACCAAGAGCTAAGACTAAGATAACTTGAATGAGAAAAGACAGCAGACACCAACACTGAGATGAGCTGATGTTGGAATTATATGAGAAGGATTTTAACGCCGTTATCAAAAAAAATGTTTCAACGAGTAGGTACAAACACCCAGGAGAAACACCTTAGCAAAGAAATAGAAGATATAAAAAAGAACCAAATGGAAATTATAGAACTGAAAAAATACAAATAACTGAAGTAAAATTCAGTTACTGGATGGGCCGGATAATAGATTGGAGACAACAAACTAAATAACTGGTGAACTTGAAAACATGTCTGTAAAAATTACCCAATCTTAATAGCAGAAAAAATAGCCTGAAAAAGGAATAAACAGCCTCAGAGACATATGAGACTATAACAAAAGATCTAACATCTGTTTCATTAGAGTCTCAAAAGAAGGGGAGAAAAAGGGCAGTGCTAAAGATATTTGAAGAAATAATAGCTTAAAATTTCCCAAATTTGGCAAAAAGCATAAACCTACAGATTTAAGATGCTAAGCAAACCCCAAAGAGGATAAACTCAAAGAAATCTACACCAAGCACATGATTATCAAAGATCTGAAAACTGAAGACAAAAGGAAATATCTTGAAAGAGGCTGGAGAGAAAGAGCATATTTCCTATAGAGGAACACAAATTCAAATGACAGCAAATTTCTCATCTGAAACCATGGAAGCCAGAAGGAAGGGGCACAATGTTTTTTAATGAAAATGAAAAAGAACTGCCAACCACAAATTATATATCCAGCAAAAGTGTCCTTAGGAATGAAAAAGAAATAAAGATATTCTCAGATGAAAAAAATTAAGGTGATTTCTCTCTAGAAGACCCACCCATAAAAAAGGGCTAAAGGAAGTTCTCCAAAGAGAGATTGGAGATGAAATAACAGAAGGCGGCTTGTAATTTCAGAGAGGAAGGGAAAATAGAATGGGTTAAAAATAGGAGTAAATAAATAGACTTTCTTTCCACTCATGAATTTTTAAAATCATATTTGGTTGAAGCAAAAAATTGTAAGACTATTTAATGTGGTGTTCAATATATAGAGATAAAATACCAAAGACAATTATATTTTAAAAAGTAGGGAGGGTAAAGGAATTTAAATGCAAGTAAGGTTTCCATACTTCACCCAGATTGGTAAACATCAATACCAGTATAAATAAATCAAAATAGAATTCTAAAAAGTGTTCAGGTAACCCCCAGAGAAGCAAGAAAAGAGAAATAGGAAGTAAAACAAAGGTAACAAACAGAAAACAATTAATACTGGCAGACTTGACCATAATGTATCAATAATTACTTTAAATGCAAATGGTCTAAATATACCAATAAAAAGACAGGAATTGGCAGAATAGATTAAAAAAACACGACCCAACTATATGTGGTGTACAAGAAATTCACTTCAAACATAAAGGCATAGGTAGATTGAAAGTTAAAATTTGGAGAAAGATCTATCATGCAAACATTAACCAAAGAAAAGCAGAAGTGGCTATATTAATATCAGATAAAGTTGACTTCAGAGCAAAGGAAATTACTAGGGACCAAGAGGACATAACATAATGAAAAAAGGATCAATCCACTGAGAAGACATAAATGAATGAAGAGAGGAAACACACACACACACAAATGCATTTAAAATCTCCCCTGATTATGCTCTTTTCCTCATTGCCAAAATAAGAAAATGCCAACATTTTCCAACATATGGAGAAAGAATAAGGCAGTCTGTTGAGAATGGCTTGGCTACCTTATATGCTGCAGTGCCTTCCCATCAAAGCAGTCTCTCACTGTTTATCTGACCAGTGGTAGAGATTCCAAATAATCATATTTTCCAGTCATATCCTCAAAAGCCATCTCCTCTCTCTGAGAGTGGTTATTTCCTACGTGTGTTTGGTTTGTGAAACCTAAGAGAGCGTTCAAGAGCTTCTTGTTTTGGTGTTGAAGGAACTTAAAACCCTTTGGTCAGGTCAGGCCACTGTTGATCAGAACCTACAGAACAAAGCTGTACTGGATAAAACTGGGCATCTCCAGAGCCTCTGTGCTTCCCTAGTAAACGCCACCTCTAAAATCAGGGCAGTGTCATGTGGGCAGACACTAGTGTCCTTCCACAGCAGAACAGGAACTTCTAATGCAGACCTCCAAAGCTTAGGTCTCCTGCCCATGCCAGCACAAGTGCCTGCAGAGGCCCTGGCTTTCTGATGGAGCTCACAGCCTAAAAAGCCTGCTGCATCCCTGCCAGCCCCTAGGAGACACACCTAGAGGAATAATGTTCCTGAGAAATCATTCAGTCCTTCCAGGTGCTGAGGATACAACCATGAGCAAAACAAACCCAAATCCCCTCTCTCATAGAGTTTACATGCTGGTGAAGAAGATGATTTAATGAGTAATTATAATTACTGCAGTGGTGAGATGAAGGCAGACAGTAAACAAAGAAAATGTGTGGAAGATTAGACAGTAAGGAGTACTATTATGAACAATCAGTGAAGGATGGTTGACAACGTTGTGGGGGGAGTTGCACAATTTTAAATAAGGTTGTCAGGTCCATCTTCACTGAGAAGATACTCTTTAAGCAAAGACCTAAAGGGAGGTGGAAAAGCAAACCGGGTGGTTAGTGGGGTTGCAGTTTGGCCCAGGAGGGACAGAGGCCTCAAGGCCAGCTCATTCCTGGTGAGTTCTAGGAATAGCAAGGAGTCACTGTGGCTGAGTAAGCTGATGTGTGGATGGGGGTGTTGGGGTGGGTAGGGGGTTGAAAAGTAAGGTGGGACCATGCAAGGCTATGGGAATATTGTAAAGTCACTGACTTTTCTCTGAGTGAGACATGGACCCATCAAAGTACCTCGAGCAGGAAAATATCATCAGACATTTAACAGTATCATGTGGCTGTTGCATAAAGAACTGACTATATAGGGGCAAGAGTGGAAGCAGAGAGATCGGTTAGGATTCCCCTGCAATATTATAGGCGAGAAACCAGGCTGGCTTGGACCAGGGTTGTGGCAGTGGAGGTTACGAGAGAAGTGCCTAGATGCTGGGCATAGCACAAAGGTTTAGCCAACAGGGCACCTTGCTATGAATGTGTGGTAGGAAAGAGCAAGAGGCACCAAGGATGACTGTGAAGTTTTTGGAATTGGCAGCTGGATGAAGTTGTCACATCTGAGATAGATAATGAGTATGGGAGAAGCAGGTTCAGTGAGGAGAATGGGGACATGGGGGGCAGAGGAACCCATTCATGGATGGTGTTTAAAAGCCCTGAGACTGGATGAGATGATGACTGAGAAAGTGGGTGTAGATGTAGAGGAGAGGCCATGGAGGTCCTTTAAAATTTAAAGATAGGGAGGAACCAGGCCAAGGAGACTGTGAAGGCATGGCTAGAAGGAGGGAAGAAAACAAGGTGAGTGTACTGTCTTGGAAGCCGAATGAAGGAAGTGTATGAAGGTGAGTCAAGTACAGAAGGATTTAGCAACATGTAAGTCACTGGTCACCTGGAAAGGAACAACATCAAAGGGTGGCAGGGTAAAAACTCCATCCATGGTTCAAGAGACAATAAAAAGAAATTTGAAAATCAGTAAAGGTAATTCTTATAAGTAGTTGGGTAATAGCAGGAATGATAACTGAGGTTGAGAGGTTTTGTATTTTTAAGATGGAAGAAATTATGCCACGTTTATACCAGTGAGAAAGATGTGGGAGGAGGAGCCTGGGGGGTGGTGCAGGGGTGAAAATTGCTGGAACAAGGGTTTCGAGTCTGTTGGTGGTCCTGGGAGGGAGGCCACATGTTGGGGCTCAGGTGCAGCTGGGTGGGCGGAGGCAGAAAGGGGGCACTGGAAGATTTATCTGGCTGCTTCCATGAAGGTGGTGAAGAAGGAAGTGTGGCCGTTCCTGAGGATGCAGCATGTGGGGGAGGCTAGAGGAAGAGGAGTGATGGGAAAAAGCCATCTGGGAGAGGGAGGGACAAGAGTGCTGGGCTGCTCAAGGGCCTCCTGGATTCAAGGGACCGTGGATGTAAAGCACTCCAGTGGCGCCGTCTGTGCTTTTCTCCAGGCCTTTTGAGCTGTGCGGGTGCAGGTGCAGAGCAAGGGAGAAAGGAGTGGTAACCCCGTAGCCTCTTCCAGGCCTGCTCATCTCCTTTGCCTTCCCGTGTCTAATTAAGAGAGAGGCCCCTTGGTGACCCATGGCCGGTTGGGCCTTGAGCAGCTCCCATGCATGGGCAGGGAAGGGTGAGGAGGTTCTCCCCTGAGCCTGGGTAGGAGCTATGAGATCACACCTAGCAGAGCTGTGTGTCCTCAAGGTGTCCCCAGGACTTTGATGTAGCACATCCTCCTAGGCAGGAGCGTCTGAGCCCTGGCCACCTCATGCTTTGCTGCATTGTTTCTTCATCTCCCCTGAAGTGGCCCCTTTGTGAAAAGCCTGCCATTGCCCAGTTGATTGGCTCATGGTTTCGAGACCCCTGCCTCTCTCATCACTTCCCTCCTGTATCCTTTCAGGTTCGTGGTCCACGGGCAGTCAGGATGCCGGTGTAAGCGAGCAGTGTGGTGACATCCTCACCAATAAACGGTTCATGCTGGACATGCTGTATGCCCATAACAGGAAGCCCACGGATGATGAGGAGAAGGAGGCGGGTGAGCCGGGCAGGACTGAGGAGGGGGCCGAGGCAGTAGCCAGCCTCGCCAGCAGGATCTCCACTCTGCAGGCCAGCTCCCAGGCCCAGGAGGAGAGCATCAGGAGGGTGGAGGTTGGCTGTCTGGACAGCCGGGGCAGTGTGAAAGCCTTTGCGGAGAAATTCAACAGTGGGGATGTCGGGAGAAGTCTCAGCTTGCCAGACACCGAGCCCAATGACAAGGCCCTGGAGAAAGCCCCGGCGCAGGCCAAGACGGAGTCTGACTACATCTGGGACCAGCTCATGGCCAATCCAAGGGAGCTCAAGATCCAAGACATGGATTTCACCGACCTGGGGGAGGAGGACGACATCGACGTCCTGGACGTGGACCTGGGTCCCAGGGAGGCCCCGGGCCCGCCTCCCCCGCCCCCACCCACCTTCCTGGGTTTGCCGCCCCCGCCCCCTCCACCGCTGTTGGACAGCATGCCTCCCCCTCCTGTCCCTGGTAATTTATTGGCTCCTCCTCCAGTGTTCAATGCTCCTCGGGGCTTAGGGTGGCCCCAGGTACCCAAGGGGCAGCCGGCATTCACCAAGAAAAAGAAGACCATCCGTCTGTTCTGGAATGAAGTGCGGCCTTTTGAGTGGCCGTGTAAAAATAACCAACGCTGCAGAGAATTCCTGTGGTCAAAACTGGAACCCATTAAAGTGGACACTTCCAGACTGGAGCACCTGTTTGAGTCTAAATCTAAGGAACTGTCTGTCACAAAGGTACCACTAGCACCCAGCATGCTTCTTGATTTGCAGAGTTACGTTTCACTGTTGGGTAGGGCTTGAGAGATTTGCAGTGTTGCTTTTGCTATTTACTAAAAAGCTCATTGATATAAAAATATGATCTTTTAATATAATGTCCCATTGTGCCACACACAAGGTGTAAGCTAAGTGAGTAAGGGCCTCTGACTAGCTAATACAGACACCAGCTTACTAATGACATCGGGCCAAATAGCTTTCAAAGAACCAAATAAACACTGAGGAAAACAAAAGGATCAGCCAAGGAATGTTAGTGTGAGACTGGCAGCGGGTGTTGACGTTAACTAGAGAACAGTGGAGCTGCTGACTGACCAAACATGTGGCCGTTATCCAGTTTATGTGTTTATTTACTCTTACCTTTATTGATTATGGTTGATAGTAGCACTTTGAATTTCAGCTATAATCGCACAGGGTCTTCATAAAGGTGATAACCTAACTGATATTTCTTTGGATAATCCCTTGACTGAGTCAGCATACCGCAACTATCTAGGTGTTTCCAAATAGCACCCTATAAATATTACATGTGCACCTAGATTTCTTTTTTCTCACAAATGTTTGAGAATCCTGTAGGCATTTCTCCTTCAATGTTACTTGTAACAGAGATGTTATATCCAACTTTATTGATGGGAAGCACTGTATGAGAAATTATTGGGCATTAAAACTGAAGTCATGGCTAATGAATGCTGATAAAGAAACTCCAGGATGCCAAATCACAGATTTTATGTCTAATGGTTCAGCACATTAATAGAATGTCCTTCGTGTGCTTATAAGGACAGATCATAAAAAACTGGTTTAACAAAATCACTTTGTGATTTTGGGTGTATTACAGTTTTAAAACAGGTGTGAGAATATCCTCTCTGGTCAGGAACTAGGGGTGTGAAAATGCAGTTAGTAAATTGTAATTCAGAGTAAACATGCAGGAGCTTATTATCATTAATTATTTCAAGTCCATGTGTTTGCTCCATTTATCATTCTTTTGGGTGAGTATAAAGCTGTCAGAGTCAAGCTCCCAGGTTACCAATCAGACACTGCCTCTGAATTAAAAAGTGTGTGCACAGCATCCTCAGTGTGAGACTGCCTTTCATACGGGGAGCCAGGTGGCATAGTTTGAGGCTGTCATCACTATGTGTTGCTGAAAGGCCAGTTAGGGAGCTTTAATTGGGCGACTTCCTTTTTAATCACTTGCCGGGCTTCTTAAACTACTTGCTGTTCCTGCCTGGTTGGTGTTTACTCCAGTGTCTATTTCTACCCAATCTCAGTGAGAATGTGAATCTAAATCATTTCCAGCCTCAAGAATCTCAAGTCAGAATTAAAGCTTTCTCCTGCTTATAAAGCCAAAGTGCTGAGTCCAGTAACAAGAATCATACCCAATCCATCTTGTCCTTCCGTTGAAAGTAAACCCAGCAATTGTCCTGTCTAGAAAATGGCACTAAGGAAATTTATGCGAGACCCTCACAGTGTCTTTGCATCCTGACTTTTCCTGGACTGGTAATGTGCTGCTGAGCCATCCACATTGTATCTTACAATTCCCTTTACAATCAGGCTTGGCATTTGAAAGTGGAATGGTTGGGATTAAGACAGCAAGTTACCAGTGGTTGCCAGGAGTTCCCCAAGACCTGACCTGGGCAAGACTACACTAACCCATGGATCTAATTGGCCACTGTCCTTCAACCTCCATATTCCCTCATGTGCTCATTTGGCTGGATGCACCCTATGGGTTTCCCATGGTTGCTTGTCACTCTTGGAGACCGCCAGGGAAAGGGCAGCCATCAGGGTAGGGAGGAGGAAAAGGGAGTAGCAGTTTGGCAGTGAAGTCATTTCTCACTTCACTTTAAAAAAGGAAATGGTGAGTGTTGTGGTTTGCTAGAGCTTTCATGTGCAAAATACCAGAAATGGTTTAGCTTTTATAAAGGGGGTTTATTAGATTACAAATTTCTAGTTTCAAGCCCATGAAAATGTCCAAATTAAGGCATCAACGCCATTGGTGTCCAGACCACCTCTGTCAACTGGGAAGGCACATGACTGGCGTCTGCTGGTCCTTTGTTCCCAGGTTTTGGTTTCAAAATGACTTTCTCCAAAATGTGTCTGGGCTTCTGTCTTCACTCCTCTCTCTCAGCTCCTGTGTGTCCTTGCTTCTTTCTCCCAGGGCGTTTCTCTCTCAGCATCTGGGAGTCCTCTCTTAGCTTCTCCGGAGCAGACTCTGGACTTCATCTCTTAGCTTAGCATCTCCAAGCAACCTTCTGTCTGTATCTCTAAGTGTCTCTGAGCATATCCAAGCATCAGCATCTGTGTTGGCTCTTGAGCTTTCTTAAGTATTCCTGTGAACTAATCAAGACCTACCCTCAATGGGCAGGGTCCACACCTCCATGGAAATAACCCAGTCAAAGATCTCACCCATAGTTGGGTGAGTCACATCCCCATGGAAACACTCAAAATGTTCCACCCTAATCAAAAGACTAATAAGTCTGCCTCCACAAGACTGCACTAAAGAACATGGCTTTTCTCGGGGACAGCAAGATAAAGCAGCTCCTTGAGAAGACCCCAAATGGATGGTCCACCTACCCCCCTCCTTCTCTTGGTTGCATTCTGGCTGGTTCGGTCAGTGATAAAGACTTTTCTTGTTTGTACCCTCTCCATAACCCAAAGTTCCATTCTTCAAACAGGTGATGACCTCTTAAAATGCTTTGTTGCTTAGCTAGTGAATTTTTGCCTAGTTTTTCTAAAATAGGATCATAAGAGAAAAGTAATATGTTGAAGAGTTTACCAAATGATTCCAGAATGTTCTATAATGAGACCCAAGAGCCTATACCTTAGATTTGGGGGACAGTAAATATGAGCAGGGGCTAATTTGCAAAATGTTACTAAAAGGTAAGAATGCAAATTAGCATTAAAATGTATCACGTTGAGAGTTGAATCCATTTTGCATATGTGACCATTACAGATATAACTAACTACTCTTCTGTTTCTAATCCTTGACTGTGATTTTCGTAAAACACAGCTATAAATAGCCACTTTCTAATCCTGGCTCATGAGAAGTTTTTCATTAAACACAATAGAGCACAATAAAAGTAAAATAGAATTCACAGGGCAGGGCAGAACAAAGGGAATCAACTGGAGTTTCTGTCAAAAATACTTACACCAGACCAGAGTTATAGGGCATGGTTATGATCATGAAAGCTATTTCCAAAACAGAGATTCATGTGCCAGATCCAAAGCTGAGGTGACCACTTAATGGAAATAAGAAAAGAAAGATGCACTTTTTTTGTTTCCTTTCCAAATATTTTCTGGCATTGGATCCACTTTTTTCTCTCAGCAGGAAAAATGTCAAAAATGACTTTTTGTTATGTTTTGTAGAGAAAGGAATACTGTACTAAACTTCATCAGGTTCTGTCTGTACTGCTGGTCTAAGATGTGATGAATCATATAGGAATGTGATTCCAGTGAAAGTGACCCAGAGACCCCAGAAAGAACCTGGGGGCTATGAGGAGGACCCTCTGTGGAATTGGCATCATCTTGGAAGAGCCCCCAGAAAAGTGGCCTCCAACCATTATGCCAAATCAGAGGCAGCAAAATCCTTCATGCTCCCCATGGGCAACTTCTACAGCCCAAGTTATGGCCAGACCAAGACAGGCATGGAGTGAGAGAGGAGGCCAGAAGGAAGAAGGGGATGTGGATTCCCCTTTGGGAACTTTATTTACTCTGAAGTTCTGAAATACATCAGAAGCTATAAGCAGTGGCTATTTAAGAAAATTGTAGGATGATGATTTAATTGGTTTAGGGGTGAGCCCTGGCCTGGGTTACTTATTTAAATTTTTAAACTTTTTATTTTGAAATAGTTTCAAATTTACAGGATAGTTACAAAAATAATACAAAACCCATACAGAGCACTCCAACATTCTTCTACCCGGCTACCCAGATCTATCATCTTTTGCTAACATTTTACCACTTTTGCTATATCATTTTACCTATCCATCTCTCCATCCATCCATCCACCTATTTTCTAAACACTTGAAAGTAGGTTATATACATCATGCTCCTGGGACACTTAATACTTTCATGTATATTAACTAAACAAGGAAAGTCACTTATTTAACCTCTTTAAATGCACTTCTCAAGTTCAAGAAATTTAACATTGGTATAAAGCTTACAGTCCATTTCCCAGTTTTTTTCATGTGTTCCAATAATGTCTTTTTGGACTTTTTCTCCTCCATTATTAGATCCATGTATCACATTTAATTATTATTTCTTTAGCTTCTCTCTCTCTCTCATTGTAGAAGCATACATATATAAACATAAAATTTCCCATCTTGACCACTCCCATACACTGTTCACAGTATTGTGCTATGGCATGAGTTTGTTTTAAAAGCCCCTCAGTTAACTCTAATATACAATCAAGGTTGTAAACCATTGATTATATGTGGAAACTGAGGCACCAGGGGAGCACAGGGCTGTCCCCCACCTCCTTTCCCTGTTGATTCCCCCTTGTTTTATCCTGAGAAGAGAGAATCTTCCTACGCTAGGTTCAAGTTCAGGATGTAAGGAAATATGTATTTTTAACATCAGGCTCAAAAAACATAAATTGTGCATGGGAATTCCAAACACAGCCTTGAAGTGTAAGTGGGTTGGCCACAAACCCTGGTGTGCCCAGGACAGTCCTGGCTTGGGCCTGTTGTCTCGACAGAATTTTCAAGAGCATCCTTGTCACTCACAAAAGTGACCTGATTAAGATGAGAGAGAAGCTAAATCAACACTGGAAATCTGTTTGACAGTCGGTCTCTGCGATAGAAGACTCAAAGGGCAATGATGGGAAATTAAAACTTTTTTTCCTAAATTTTATCAACCAGGACTATTTTGGCAAGTGCCTCAGAAACTGTAGTCCTAACTAGAGAGTTTTCAGACTTTATTTAGACATAGTTTTATTGTGTATTTTTTCTTGCTTTTTTTGCTTAATCCTTTCCCATTTATTGCCCCATGACCTCTATTGCAGGACTTCAGGAAAATTCCATTGTCACATTTTT
>PVKY010005101.1:0-18028 GCA_004027775.1 Bradypus variegatus
TCAGGAGTATATCAACTCTCCAGCCCTATGTCATAATGTTGTCTGCAGGGATCTTGATCGTTTCTCCCTCCCGCAAGACATCATACTGGTCCATTATACTAATGATATCATGTTGATTCTTGACCTTCTGAGCAAGAAGTATCAACTAATCTAGATATGCCGGTAAGGTATTTGCATGGCAGAGGATGGGAGATAAATCCAATAAAAATACAGGGGCCTTCTACCTCAGTAAAATTTCTAGGTGTCCAGTGGTGTGGGGCATGTTGAGATATTCCTTCTAAGGTGAAGGATAAGCTGTTGCATATGGCCCCTCCTATGTCCAAAAAAGAGGCACAAGGCTTAGTTGGCCTCTTCGGATTTTGGAGACAATATATTCCTCATTTGGGTGTGCTACTCCAGCCCATTTACCAAATGACCAGAAAAGCTTCTAATTTGAGTGGGGACTGGAAAAGATGAGGCTCTGCGACAGGTCCAGGCTGCTATGCAAGCTACTCTGCTGCCTGGATCCTATGATCCAGCTGATTCAGTGGTGCTGGAAGTGGCAAATAGAGATGATGTCTGGAGCCTTTGGCAGGTTCCTATAGGAGAATCACAACACAGGCCCTTAGGATTTTGGAGTACAGCCTTACCATCCTCTGCAGATAACTACTCTCCATTTGAGAAACAGCTGTTGGCCTGCTACTGGGCCTTAATAGAGACAGAAAGCTTAACCATGGGCCACCAAGTTACCGTGAGATCCGAGTTACCTATCATGAGCTGGGTGTTGTCTGACCTGCCAAGCCATGAAGTTGGGCATGCACAGCAGCACTCCATCAAAAAATGGAAATGGTGTATATGAGATAGAGCTCAAGTGGGTCCTGAAAGCACAAGTAAGTTACATGAGGAAGTGGTCCCAATGTGCACTGCCCCCACTCCTTCCACCTTACTTTCTCTTTCCCAGCCCACAGCTATGGCATCTTGGGGAGTTCCTTACAATCAGTTGACTAAGGAAGAGAAAACTCGGGCCTGGTTTACAGATGGTTCTGCAAGATATGCAGGCACCACCCAAAAGTGGACAGCTGCAGCACTGCAGCCGCTTTCTGGGATGTCCCCGAAGGACAGTGGCGAGGGGAAATCCTTCCAGTGGGTGGAAGTTTGAGCAGTGCACCTGGTTGTTCATTTTGCTTGGAAGGAGAACTGGCCAGAGGTGCATTTGTATACTGATTCCTGGGCTGTTGCTAATGGTTTGGCTGGATGGTCAGGGACTTGGAAGGAACATGATTGGAAAATTGGTGACAAAGAAGTCTGGGGAAGAGGTATGTGGATAGACCTTTTTGAGTGGGCAAAAAACATGAAGATATTTGTGTCCCATGTGAATGCTCACCAGAGGGTGATTTCAGTAGAAGATTTTAATGATCCAAGTGGATGAGATGACCCATTCAGTAGATACCAATCAGCTTCCTTCCCCAGCCACTCCTGTCATTGCCCCAATGGGCTCATGAACAAAGTGGTCATGGTGGTAGGGATGGAGGTTATGAATGGGCTCAGCAACATGGACTTCTACTCAACAAGGCTGACCTGGCCACAGCCACTGTGACTGCCCAATCTGCCAGCAGCAGAGACCCACACTCAGTCCCTGATACGGCACCATTCCCTGCGGTGATCAACCTGCTACCTGGTGCCAGGTTGATTACATTGGACCACTTCCATCGTGGAAGGAGCAGCAATTTGTTCTCACTGGAATAGATACATACTCTGGATATAGGTTTGCCTTCTCTGCATGCAGTGCTTCTGCCAAAACTACCATTCGAGGACTTCCAGAATGCCCTATCTACCATCATGGTATTCCACACAGCGTTGCTTTTGACCAAGGAACCCACTTCACAGCAAATGAAGTGAGGGAATGGGCGCATGCTCATGGAATTCTCTGGTCTTACCATATTCCCCACCATCCAGAGGCAGCTAGGTTGATAGAATGGTGGAATGGCCTATTGACTCAACTGTGGCATCAACTAGGTGGCAATACGTTGCAGGACTGGGACAGTGTTCTCCAAGAGGCTGTGTATGCTCTGAATCAGCGTCCACTCTATGGTGCTGTTTCTCCCATAGCCAGGACCCACGGGTCCAGGAATCAAGGGGTGGAAACAGGACTGGCACCACTCACTATCACTCCTAGTGATCCACTAGGAAAATTTTTACTTCCTGTCCCTGCAAGCTTAAGCTCTGCTGGTTTACAAGTCTTGGTTCCAAAAGGAGGAGTGCTTCCACCAGGAATCACAATAATTACATTGAACTGGAAGTTAAGACTGCTACCTGGCCACTTTGGGCTTTTTATGCCTCTGAATCAACAGGTAAAGTAGGGGATTACTGTTCTGGCTGGGGTGATTGGTCCTGACTATCAAGGGGAAATAGCATTGCAACTACACAGTGGAGGTAAAGAAGAGCCTTCTTGGAATACAGGAGATCCCCTAGGGCATCTCTTAGTACTATCACGCCATGTGATTAAAGTCAATGAAGAATTGCAACAACCCAATACAGGCAGGACTACCAATGGCCAAGAAATTTCAGGAATGAAGGTTTGGGTCTCCCTACCTGGCAAAGAACCATGGCCAGCTGAAATGCTTACTGAGGTTAAAGGGAACATGGAAGGGGTAGTAGAAGGTAGTGATAAATATGAACTACAACCACGTGACCAGTTACAGAAACGACGACTATGATGGCATGAATATTTATTTCCTCCTTGTTTTGTTGAATATGTTTGTATTTGTCTTTAAAGCGAATACCTTTGTTTTCTTCTCTATCTTATCCCCTTATCATGACATAAGCTGTACTGTTCATTTTGCAGTATTTAGTTAAAGGAAATCAAGTTTAAGAGTTAATGTCATCCAAGGACTTGTACCCTATTCTGAAGAGATTTAGTGTGTTTCTGGTTGTACACAGGACAGCGGAGTATTGTTAGGCGAAATATATGTCTGTTATTGCTCTCTACTTAGAGATAAAGTATGGTTTAAGGTGATGTGTATAACTGCCAAGTTGACAAGGGGTGGACTGTGATGGTTAGGTTCATGTGTCAACTTGGCCAGGTGATGGTGTCCTAGTGTCTGGTCAAGCCAGCATTGGCTTAACCATTACTGCAAGGACATTTATGGCTGGTTAATAAACCAGAAGGCTAGTTTATTAATTCATCAGTCAACTGGCTGCAGCTATGACTGATCACATCAACAAATGGCATGTCTTCCACAATGAGAGAGTGCAATCAGCTGGATTCAATCCAATCAGTTGAAGACTTCTAAGCGAGAAAGATAGAGCGCCTTCACTTCTTCAGCTAGCCAGCAAAGCGTTTCCTGAGGAGTTCACTGAACACCCTCATCAGAATTGCCAGTTTGCTGCCTGCCCTACAGAATTTGGACTCATGCATCCTGCCCTGTGGAATCTGGACTCGAGCATCCCCACAGTTGTGTGAGATACTTTTATAAAATCTTTTATTTATAGATATCTCTTGTTGATTTTGTTTCCCTAGAGAACCCTAACTAACACAGAAACCAACACTTAAAATTTCTTGCCCAGGTCACACAGCTCATAATTGGCATTAGTACAATTCAGACCTCACACCAGAGCCTGTATTTTATTTACTAAGCTGTACCATTTATAGGATGACGGACAGTGAATTATCAGCTGCAATTCAGGAAGGGGTTTTTTGAGTTATTCCCAACTGTCTCATAGGAATATCAGCTCAATGTGTTGCTATATTTAAAGATATTTAAATAAGGAACGATACTTACACATCTGTAAAACCTTTGTTCATCCATACCTAAAATACATGATCATTGGTGACCTCTAGAATACATAAAGAAAAGTAGGAAGGACAGATATCTAAATGATTAGCACCCAAAATGACCAGAGGGATAGAATGGGCTTCTTACAAGGAAAATTGGTTTGGAAAAGTGACTGAAAAGAGGATGTAGTTATTTTTCACTATAGACTATTAGAATCAGAGGATATGATTTCAAATTTGGAAGTAATTTTCAAACAAATAAAAGGAGTGCTAATTTTAGCCATTGGAGACTACATGGGAGACTGTACTCCAGGAGTGAGGTGTAGCAGAAAGACCACTGGTCTAGGAGTAAGATGATCACAGGGGTTGAAGTCTTGGCTCCGTATTGACTAGCAGACACTTAACCTCTCTAAACTTAGTTTCCTCATTGATAAAATAGAAATAATAATGTTTCTTAGAGTTGTGAAGATTGAGAAATTAAATAAGAAAGCATATGTTCTAGTTACATGGGTATCTAACATATATTAATTCCCATTTCCTCACTATTCATCCCTCCTTATATTTAAAGGATTTCTGCCCCTGCTGTGAATCCTTTTTAACAGCAAAAATCCTCTAAAACTTCTTTTTAAGGATAAGATTTTCAAATAATGAATTTTCCTAGTTACACCTGGATTTCACTTAACACTGTCTCTGGAATGTTTAAATTCTTACATTTTACTGATAAACTGATTTCAAAGGCATCAAAGCTTAAGGTGTAGCCATATTTACAAGGTTAAGAGTATATGTTCTACCAAATACTGGGCTGGAATGATTTGTTACAGTGAGTCTCCCAAAAAGGTCGGATATATTCATGGAAAATTTCTTGAGAAAACCTGTGATATAAACTACAAGATGTACAAAGTATATCCTCTCTTAACCTTCTGAGGATCAGGTCAAGGAGGAGAGCTTGCACCCTTTGCTGGGCAGTACATCCTATGGCGTACAGCCTGTGTACCTATGCGGTACATTCCTGTGTACCAAAGTGTTCCAGACTTGGACTGGAGAGTTACCAGCTGTACTGTGGAACTATTGAGGTGCATTACAAGTAATCTGTTACTGACTAACATTTAATTAATGTTATTTTATTATCAAAACTTGTGAATAATTTGCTTTTTTGTAAATTAGCAGTTTCAGCTTCCTTATAAGAGTACTCTTATACTTCTGATGAGTTTTATGATGGAAGAGAAAGGAGTTTTAAGATGCCAAGCAGGGAATGGACAGAATCCTGGGTACACTTACAGAGGTATGAAGCATGTGAACATTACTCATATACATCACAGAAAGAAAAAAAGTCACTAACAGCTGGTCTGGAAAAGTGATTTGACAAGATACAGCATTTCTTATGGCTGATGAGAGAATAGGGAATTAACACCAGGCCCTGAGTTTAGTTGTCAACTAATATCATGGTGCTTGCTCTGAGCTAGATAATGTGCTAGATTTCATAGAGATTTGTGGTACAAGAAAGCTTTGTTCAATACATTCATTCAAAGTGCCAGGGTTAGTGCAAGATATTACTAAGAGGAAAAAAAAAGACAAAATAGAAGCTATTCCACAGCTATTAGAGCAGATTGGCACTTAGGAAAGTTAGCTTATAGACCCAGTTTTGCCACTATACAACTTCAGGTCCTGTGGCTTCTCTGGGCCTCAGTGTCTTCATCTGTAGAACGGACAGAGGTGAACTAGATGACCTCCAAAGTCTCTCTGGATATTCTAAAATTCTGCAACTTTAAAAGTCTTCAAAATGCTTATTCAGGTGTTCTCTCCACCAACACATTCCTGGGACACAGACAATCCATGCCAAACTCTGATATAGCCACACCTCAGCAGCAAGGTGTTTAAGAAGTTTCCAAAAGAAGGCACCCCTTAGGTTTTCATTCCTATGTTCTAGTACAGGATCTCTACACAAAGAAAGTAGGGACAGACTTCCAGTCCAGATTGATAATGGGCTAGTGATGGAGATGAGAAAGATACACTTTATTGTTGCTGTTGGCATCAAATCTAAAAGTTTAGGCCAGCAATCAAGGCCTTTCATTAAATAACATTCCTTACCTCATCTCTCCCTATCCGATAAAGCCCTTACTTTCCAGTGGAGTTGGTCACATCCATTTTTCCCCTTCCTGTCTCTGTTCTTGGTGTTCCCTCCATCTGGAAGGGCAGGAAGGAAAGAATAACGCATGTCCATTATTTCCTTCAAGACCAAGCCCTGTCTTAGTTTATGTTTCATCAGCATGAATATAGGGAATTTTGAGAATCCTATTCTACCATACAACTTACTCATGCTCCCTTGCTTATTCACAGAGATTCCTCTTCTCTCCACAATTAGACTCTAAACACATTATACTGAGTAGGGGCTGAATAAGTGCTTATCTAGTTTACATGACAGGAGCAGGAATTTCAGAGGGTAGAAGAATTAAAGGTCTAGGTTCCTCCTACCTTTGTTCTACAGCAATCCCAAAGCTCTTCCTTCCTCTCCCTTTTCTTTCTTGTCTGGAATCCCTATCTTCAAGCCTAACGTAAGGGCCGACTACGGGCATGAAAAGACAACACAATTCGTACTTCTGGTTTCATTTCTTTTCAGTTCATTTCAGTAAAAACATAATAAAAAAGGCATTGCCACCCTCTTCCCCTAGGGGTGTTCCATCAAGCCTGTTGGTCTGGGCCGCTCCAATGGTTCATAACTCATCGTGAGATATGTGCAGGGCATGGTCACATAGATCTGCAAATAGCACATAATAATTTGAAGGAAAATGCCACTCTCATACTGACGTATACTACTATCAAGAAAATACCCCAAACCAAGCTGGCATACACACCAACCACCATTTATCAGAGCATATGCTTTATAAATAACAAAACACCCCACTACTTTCTCATCTTTAAGTCAGGCCAGGGAGCCATAAATTCTGAAAGCTGATAGGAAGAAAGTGGAGAGGAACATCTCAGGTCCCTAAGCCAAGGGAAATGGAAACCAACTCTTGGGCTGATAATAGAGGGTTTCTGGGGAGGCTAGGAAATTGTGCCAAGTTCCACACAGCTCTGAGGACAGGAAGTAAAGTGGGGGGTAGGTTACCTGTTCGCTTACTACAAAGTTTGTCTTTAACATTGTCAGCCTCTCGAGAAAAGAATTCAATGAGCTCATCCTCGTACTCTTCCACGATACTCTCACACTGCAAACCCAAAGGAGAAATGAGTGAGACAGGGAAACAAGAAGTGGTCCCTTGTTCAGCCTCCAGAGGACAAGGAAATTAATGCAACTTTCTACTTGGGCCCTCCAACAACCCCTGTAAATTCCCAAGAACCATTCCCACAGCTCACCGCAAACTTGAGGGTGCCACTGATGTCTGAATCAATTCGGATGCCCTGTAGGTCTAGCTCACTGGATTCTCCATTCCGGCCCATGACGCGTACATAGTTCTTGCGGTGGGTAGAAGGGTCAATCTGTTCCCCATACTCCTTCATTCGGTCACACACCTCTTCGAGCAGCTCTGTGAGGTGGGCCTCTGAGCGGGCATAAGGCACCTAGAAATATCCTCAGCCTTGGGTAACTCTCTTCTACCTCTATACATTGGTAATTTATGTCCTTACTTTCCTTCCAAATCTAGTTTAACCAACCTATTCTAAAAAGCCTTACCTGATTTAAAATCAGCACAGCTTATTTGTATAGTTTCCAAGTATTTTCAAATATGTGATCTTATTTTTACCTTATCTTAAAATTCTAAAAATAAGACATGTATCATTAGCTCCAAGTAGTAGATAAACAGAGACCTCTGATTATCCCTAGTCAACTATGTATTCTCTTCCTTTGAATCCCCTTACCAATTATGACTGTAAGGTAATAGTTTTCTTTGTATTTGATATTATTAATAATGATATTAATGATACTAGTAATGACATTAACACTTGCCCTCACTAGGAGAGCATCTGAGAGGTAATATAGGCTCTAAGGATAACAACTAGAAAAGCATTTCACAAAGATCATAACCTGAACATTTTTTTATATATTGCTCACTAGATACAGCTTTGTGTGTGTGTTGTGTTTCCAACTAAAATAAATTTCCTAATTATAAGAATAAGACCTTCTATTTCTTTTTTGAGTGAATATTTGTAATATATACCATACTGCCTTAGAGAGAACATGATGAGTCATATGAATTAGGGACATGGCAGAGGGGACTGCTAGGGCTCCCTGTCTGCTAAGAATATCTAAAGCAGAAACAAAATATTACCATGTGGAGTAAGGAAGCAAGTGCATAGGATATACATCCCTAGCTGCTTCCAAATAAGGAAAAGACTAATCTTTCAGATAACTCTCTGGGTCATTGTTTTCTTCATTTCTATTAAATCAAGGCCCTTTCTAATTAGTTGAACTGTCATTCAAAACCTAGGGTGAACTACTTTATTTGGGGGAACATTAACAGTTACCTCCACCACTGACTGGCTGCCATCTGGATTAATCCTGAAAGATCCCATCTGAATGGTCTTCTTGGGATCCACCTGGGCAATTTCCCACTCCAATTCATCCACCAGAGCCCTGCAAGCTGGTGCAAGGGAGGAGAATGCGGAGAGGGGGGAGAGAGGTGGGGAGAGAATAGGATCAACCCAAGGATTCCATCTATCCTTCTCCCCAGCCTTGGATCTCATGCCCTCCCAAGGATGTCTTCCTCACTCCTTTTTTCCGACTTCTTCTCTTTGTGCCTTTACCTCCACAATGTAGATCCTGGCTCCTCCGAGCCCAGGCAGTTCCCAGTATAGCCCCCAGAAGCAGGGCCAACCAACCCCAGACTTTCATCTTCAGCGTAATGGGGTTGCTCCACCTGGGTTAGATGGGAATAAAAGCATAGATGGTATGAGAAGCCGGCTCCGTCCCCCCACCCCCACCCTGCACCTCTAAACCCACATCCTAAGGCTTTCAAAGGTCTCCGTGTGACTCTGGCTCTACTTTCTTGGAAACAGCCAGAACACAAAGGGGGTCCTCTGTCCCGGTCCGGATTCCCTCCGGTGGTGGGTGGGAGCGCAAGCTCGGGACCTGGGGCTCAGCTCCAGGAACCTACGGCTACAGGTGAGGCCCTAAATATTGGTATTTTAGCACCGGATGCCCAGGACTCACAGGGCTATGTGGCAGCTACCGGGCAGAGGTCGGTGATTAAGCGAGGACGTCCGACACAGAAGGGCTGCCAGCAAGGAGCCTTCAGTAAGGCCAGAACCAGGTGAGGCACCAAGGTGGCTGGCGGGGGAGGAGAGCACTCAGTTAACTAGGGCCCACTCGGACTCAGCACCGAGGATTACTGCATCCCCTCCTCCAGCCTATGCATTACTTCCCGTGAGGACCAGCCCCCTTTCTAAAGACTCCGCCATTGCTCGCGTCCATCCCCAACCCACAGCGCCCGGCGCTCCCGCCGTCCGCACCCGTCCCACCTCTGCTCCCAGGGCCGCCGCCGTGGCCCAGACGCTGGAATACGGCCGAACTGCCTCTTTAGCCTCGGCGGCTCCCGACCCTAGCACCTGGCTGCGGAGGGAACGGGGCTGTCCCGACTTCTCCAGAGCGCTGCGGCGCGTTCCAGACAGAGGATGCCCCGGCGACCGCCTGAACCAGCTCCCCGAACTCTGCGCGTTTAAGCAGGACTCGGGCGCACTGCCGTGCGAGCCCCACACCAGAGACGGACCCCAAACCCGCCCCTCCAAACTCTCGCGCGAACAGGCAGCTGAGGGGCGGCTCCGAGGCAGCGAGGACCCCGGTGGCTCATAGAAGGACCCGGACTTGCGTGGCGAGCAGCTACACGTGACCACCTGGGGTCCACCGCAGAGTAGGAGTGGCTTGAAGCGAGAGCTGAGCTCGGACGCGGTGTTTGGGGGCAGTCAGGCGTGTGTACGTCAGTGTATATGGGTTAGGACCTTTAAAAAGAAAGGTGCGCTGAGAAGCCAGGTTTCAGTACTCGGGAAACTACATCTCCCAAGAAGCACTGCAACACCAGACAGCTCCTATGTCAGTAGCTACGGGTCTTAAGATGTTTGACAGCCTCCCCCTTTACACAATTAACAGGGAAACTAGACTATCCATCTTAAAAGAATCCAACCTTAGGGTACCAGGCAGGGTACAGCAAATACCTAACATTGTACTGAAAAGACATAATTATACTCCTCCAACAGCCATAATTTTGGACTCCAGAGCTTTAACTTCATTTCTAGGTGACAATTTGAACACAACCTTAGTTTCTCCCGTTGTTATAGAAGCTAACACAAAGAAAAGAGAGGAAGGATGAAAGTAGAGAACCACACAATAGCAGTTCTCTAATGGAACAGATAATAGCCAATAATATTTTTGTTTTTATTTTATAAAACATGCAGTTTAAAACAAAATTAAAAAAAAAAGTAAAACGTAGGTCAGGAGAGTGGATGGAAGACAGATGGTTCTAGCTGTCAGCAGGAGTGAAACCAGCAGCCAAGTTCTGTCCAGGTCCCCAAGGCTTTTTTGGCAACAGTGGTGTTGGCAACACTGGTTTGCCTGAGCCACCAAGGCTCTGCATGCTGGCTCCTCCAGCAGTCCTCAAGCAGTCAAAGACTTGAGCTAAGTCTCTGTCACTGTCCAGGACTTCAGCCCCCAGCCAGCTGAGAACTGAGAGTTTTGGTTCCAGGAACTTCTTAGCCTGGATAGTAAATACCCAACATATTTACTAAGAATACTAATTACTTTCCATTTGAATCAGTTCTTTTCTGTTTCTGTCCCACTATTTTGCAAAGGATGAAGAAAGAAATCTGACCCCTAGACCCTTTGCAACAATTCTGCTGCATTTCTGTTCTATTAATAGCACCATCTGTAGACCTGAGCAGGTCCAATTCAATTCTGGAAGTGGACAAGGTATCAACAACTTGGGAAACCATCTCCCAGTTCTGGGGCCACAAGGGAGAGGGAGTAATTCATTGGGAGAGGGTGTGTTAGAGCGCCAGTACTGAGGAGAAGACAGCTGCATCTGTCAAGAGACAAAACCAAGAGCATGACTCTTAAGGTGAGTGGAGAAAAACACCTGGGATGCTTGAAAAATGCAAAGAGAAAAGAGGACATCATCCTGCTGAAACAGTTTAGAATTAGATAAGAGGAGCTGTAGGACTTTGAAGAGTTTCAATATTAAATTGATTCCACTGAATGTTGAGAGAATTAAGTGCTTTAAAATGTTAAGGTGCTTTATAAATATAAGGCAGGGTGTATTGTTAACATCATCATCATTATTACTAAACCCCACACATGCAATCAAAACCCAGCCAGCCCAGTTTCACCTGTCCCACTCTAGGGCTTACTCTTGGGACTTGTCTGGCCCTCAGGCTTGGGCACCTTCCAGTCCATCTTTCGACCCTTCTCATAAAGACCCTTGAGCACCTTGTGGAAGGACTCAGGCTCAGTGCCATTCTTGCTTAGCTCCAGATACTTTCGGTAGAGCTGAAGGGCTGTGCGGGCATCCTCAATACTGTCATGAGTCTCCCCTTGAATCTTCAGGTCTGGGGAAAGTAGAGGTGAAATAGTTCCGGACATAACAAAGGAAGGTAGGAACCTGTACCCACAACCCACTCTTGACTCCAAGGAAACTAAAAAACCTGAGTGCCTTTAAGGAAAAGAGCCAACACTATCCCCAGTGCACAGAAGGGATACTGAAGCTAACTAAATCCATTAGTAACTCTCACCAATAACTCAGGAGTTCCCTACTCCCCCTTGGCCCTCCAACACTTTCCTGCCCTCAATGAGCATCACAGGCACCTACAACAATGCAGAGCAACTCACCCAGAAAGTACCAAGCAAGGAATCGCAGAGAAATCATTCGTTTTCGGGGCATGTGGAACAGGTAAACAGTGTCAAGGACCTGGTCCTTGGGTACCTGGCAGGGAAAAAGAGTGGGAGTCTGAGGTAGGGGATACATAATTTCTTATTTTCCAAAAGCACAACATTCACCCTGAGGAGTCCACCCTCAAGGAAAATTCTTAAAAGAGGCTGCCCGAACCATGAGGTTGATGACTCGGAAGTCCTTCTGCAGACCATGGCCCACAAACTTGACTCCATTGTCTATCAGAAAACGAAGCTTTAAGTAGGTAGACTTGAGAGTTGTGAGATGCTTTGAGGAGATCTTGGCATCGAGGTCTCCTGGCTTTATCCCTGAGTATTGAGTCAAATAATCCACCACCTAAAGAAAGAGAAAATGATAAGTCACTGTGCTGGTTTGTATATATTATGTCCCCCAGAAAAAGCCATATTCTTTAATGCAATCTTGTGGGGGCAGACCATATTAGTGTTGATTAGGTTGGAACCTATTGATTGTTTCCATGGAGATGTGATTCAATCAACTGTCAGCAAGACCTTTGATTGGATAATTTCCATGGAGGTGTTACCCCACCCATTCAAGGTAGGTCTGAATTAAATCACTAGAGTCATATAAAGGAGCTGACAGACAAAAGGAACTCAGAGCAGCTGTGAGTGACATTTTGGAGAGCAACTGAGAGTGACATTTTGAAGAGGAACTGCAGCTAAGAGAGGACGCAACGCCCCAAGAGCAACATATTGGAGAATGCCATTTTGGAACACAACCTGGGATCAGCAGACACCAGCCACGTGCCTTCCCAGTTAACAGAGGTTTTCCAGACGCCACTGGCCTTCCTTCGGTGAAGGTATTCTTATTGACGCCACCATAGCTTGAACACTTTTATAGCCTTAAGACTGTAACTTTGTAACCAAATAAACCCCCTTTATAAAAGCCAATCTATTTCTGGTATTTTACATAATGGGCAGCATTAGCAAACCAGAACAATCACCCAGGAAGTGAGGTGCAGAGTGTCCCCCTACCACTCTTCCCTTGGTTTCTAGACCACTGTACCTACTAAGCATAGACTCTGCCTCACTTGTTACCCCATATCTCAATACCTGCTCCTGGGTAGAGATGTAGTCGTCAATGAAGGGGATACCCTCATTGGGTCCCTGGCCCCGGACACAGGTAATCCTTGCGACTGACATCTGGCTTGGTTTAATGGTAGACTTGGTGCCATCACTGCGCAACTCTGCTTCCTCCTATGTGAGAAGACTTAATAAGGAAATCAGAGAAATGCCTACGACTCACAATATTCTCAGGGTTCCACTCCAATGCCCTATCCTTTTGCTCTTGGTTACCTCATTAAGGGTGACAAACTCAGCATCCAGGCCCACCAGGTCCCCAACCTGTGGCATCTCATTCAGCATCAGTGGAATAAACGTAGTATGTGTTTTCTGCTGCTTCCGAGCCAGTGAGGCTTCAGCCAGCAGGACACTTGCCTCGATAGGGTTCTTGACTGGAAAGGAGAAGGCAGAGGACAGACGGCTTGGGACAGGGAAGTAACCAGGGGAGGGAAGCTGACCAGAGACCCTGGGTCTACATTGTGATCCCTCAATAATCAAAGAATGGTATCAGATGACAGAGCAGGTAAACAAATCAAATGAAATAAGAAATATGCTAAGAAAAAAATTAGAAAGGAGGCAGGAAAGATTTTCACTTTGGATCTTAGCTTATAAAATCCATAAAAATAAGGCTATAGGGAAATTTTAATGGTTTGAAGGCACCAGTAAAGGCCCTGATGAAGGAGCTCATCTCCAAAGGAAGAAGAGAGCTTCACTTTGTGATAAGATAGTTTGGAATGGTTAGACTCAACGCCATAGCCTTAGCCATTTTGATCAGAATTCAATGAGTTGTTTCATCCCCATTTTATCCCCTTTACCTCTTCCCCATTCTGCCCTCAGGATCTCCAGCTACTAAGGTTAAAGACTGATAAACAGCAATCTCTTTAGTTTCCCTTGAGATATTAACACTGGTTACCAATCCTAACCCTAAAAGCTATTTCCCAGATCTCTTCCTGAAGACCAATTTTAATTGCTCACACCCTGGGTCTACTCTGCACCACTTACTGTTCAGGTTGTATCTAGAATTGAGATTCCTTTTGACATAATAAAGGATAGCAGGTACTTTCCAATTCATGTCAAACTGCACAGCTTCATGCTGTAGAAGAGAAAAAGCACTTATGGCCTATGTTTTTTAACCCCTTTTTCCTTTTCCCCAAACCAGACAGAGGATAGGTCTTGGGGTGCTGTTTTTCAACTCTGCCACTGCTTTATTCCTGAGGACCCATCCAACCCTCCTGAATCTTCCCATATTCCCTAGGGCCCTGAGGATGAGGATGCTTGGAAAAGGGGAGATGAAAAGGGAAAAACAACGTGTTGCAACTAACCTTATCAATAGGTTCAATAAGGAAGTCATTGAAGAGATACCACTGCTGGTGAGTAACACCCTGTGGAGACACAAAGAAAGACATTCCAAAGTAATGGCTGCACAACTTGGACTCAGAGGCAAGTAGGTACAGACCTGGGACTCTGCTGTAGCCATCACCAGGAGGGTCCCTGTCCTGTGCCACTCCGCTTACCTCCTTGCGCTGATGGTAGGTCTCTCCAACTTTGATGTGAGCCACCAGGCTACCCCCTGTGCGTGCATCCAGGATGTGTGCCACAGTAGCCATCAGGTCGTACACACAGACACCACACTCCTCCTCTGCCCCGGCTGGGCCCCACTGTGAGGGGGCACCCAGGCTGCTAAGCTAAGTTTAAGGATGGGGAAGGAGGGGGGTGGGGATAGAGGACAGGGAGTTGGGGGCATAGGGGATGGGGGACTAGGGTGGGTTATCGCCATCCTAGCCCACCTATGATTCCAAACATTGAACTGAGTTTCAAAACTGGTAGATACTACACCCTATTCTTCCCACCTTCCTGCTGTCCTGCTTCACCTTCTGTTCCCACCTTCTCTCCCTCATTTCCCCTCCTCTTCCCAGTTTTTCAACAACCTGCACCTCATCCCCATCAATCCAATTGCAAACATCCAGCCCTTTATTCTTGGTCATCTTCATGCGAATGGAGAAAGGAAGCCAGACATTCTTCAACTCCTCAATGGAGGGACACATCAGCAACCCCTCTGGACTCCTGAGTTCCTTCCTATCAGGACAGGAGAGTTGGAAATTTGTTCTGAGGAGTTACAGCCAATGAGGTGGAGCCACTGGGTAATTCAATCTTTGACAACTTCCAAGGCAGTACCTACCAATCAGCCAAAGCATATTCCTTGTTCTTGGAGATTTCCCCACCAAGCTTCTTTACGGCCATCTTGAAGGCAAACTAAACACAAAAGGAAAAACATCCAATTCCTCAGGAACATAATGATATAATCATAACTATATAAACATAAACAATATATAATACTAAAAAGCACTCCTAAAAGCTCTGTTTCCAGTTCTAGCTCTTACCTCAGCCTGCATCCTCCAGAAATCAGCCTCTTTCGAGCTGTTCACCTCACAGTTGATCACAAGGATATGTGGCAGATGGCGAATGTTACGCGTCTGAATCTGAGGGAAAACAAACAAGAACGGCAGGGAGCCTACAGGGAAAGAAACCGTACAGGAACAGTAAAACCTGGGTCTGCATCCTCAGACTAGGGATCCTCCTACATCTCCATAGATTCCAGAGGAGCCCACAGCTGAGTCCCCAACATGTCAGGGCTCTAGTCCAGTGCGATAGCCCACTCACCGTGGGCTGGTACTTCTCACAGTTGTCACACCATGCCTGTGTATTCTGCTCCAGGCAGATGCTTTGCTTCAGCACCTGGGCAAAATCATAGTTCTTCCCAGTTTTATCTGAGGGGAAATGGATGTTTCACTTAAGCTTCTCCCCTCTTGCCCACAGTTAGTCCCCCAACATACCCTCCAAGACATTTAGGGGAGCCTTTCCAACCCAGCTACAGGGTGTACCACTGTTGCTACCCTCAGGGTAGGAGAGCGTGAAGAGCAGGGTGGATGAGGCTCGCACAGTCTCAGTGCCACAGCGGCAGAGGCTGCAGTTCTCCATCTCACAGCTGAACAGCTGCCCAATGACAGAGTCCCCCGATGAGCAAAAGCTGCTAAGAGTGGAGAGGGCAATATATGTTCAATGAGGGAGACTAGAAGACCCTGTAAATCACACAGGGGCCTGTCAAGGTGGCTTTAACTACTCCTGTCCCAATTCCATACCTGCCTCCAGCACCCCGGTAAGCCTGGGGTACTTCCAACTCCTGCATATCCTGATGCAGCTGAGTGAGAATGAAGCGATTCCATCTCTGAATGAGCCTGGCCAGATTGCCCTTGCCCGAAGCCTCATCCGAGTCAGCCAGGATCAGACCAAGGGCTGAGGCCTCAGGAATGGTGCGGAATGCCCGAAGAAAATTATTGCCCTGAAATCCAGGAAGTGAGTGGGTGAGAAGGAGTAATTTTGCCTTTTGTGGCCACTTACACAATGATGTCCCTGCCTACTGTCCCATTTTCTTCCCTTTCCATTTTAAATATCCCAGGTCTCTAGGCACTGACCTGGCAAGGGTCACCACGAGAGAGATCCAACATATGGAAGAGGAAGCCCAACTCACATGCCAGGCAGAACTCCTTCTGGCAAAGATGGTTCTGGATTAAACAGCGAACAGGCTCCAGGAAATAGAGCACCTGGAGAGAAGAGCAGGAGAGCTGGTATAGGAAACCGGGGTGAGGAGGAGTAGAGATGGAGAGGTTAAGAGAGCTGATGGAGAATACAAAGCAGGAAGCTACTGAGGTGGAGCTCACAGAGAAGACCTGAAGGTTGTGAAGGGATAAAGAATGGTAGAGGAGGCCTTGGTAAAGTGTGCTTGGTTGAGACCTGCCTAGAAAAAAAATAGGGGCCACAGGGAAGAAAGGCAGTAGGCACACACAGGTTGAGGAACATCCACCCCTTACCTGGATCATGCAGTTACAGTAGGCATTGGGGATGTGGGGCTCTAAGCCAGCAAACAGGGTCTTATTGTAGTGCTTGAAGTCGAAGTCCTCCAGACCTAGCTTGGAGTATTTGATGGTTACCTGAGACAGAAACAGTCTGAGCAGGAGTGAGGACATCCTCAGAGTCCGCAAGTATTCCCAGTAGCTATAATCTTCTCCAGAACTTTCCTCCTGGGTTCAGTGTAGTAGGTAGAGGTCTCTGGACTAACTGGACCCTTCAATCCTTTCCCATCTGACCTTCTTCCCAGGGCACCTTTCCCTACATCCCACAGTACCCCTGCCTTGGTGTCCCCCAGTACCTTGCGGTATTTCTTAGAGACCATGTAGCGATGTGGCTCCTCTTCCCGTCCTATTGGTGACTCAGTGACCTGGCTGAAGCTGTCAAATTCACTGTCTGATTCTTTGAATCGGTAAGGAATCTAGGGTTTTTAAAAGAAGATAAATTTGTTGCATGTCTTAATCATCATCTTTGGCTTCCCCCACCTTTATTTTAACACTGAAATAGGCACTAAGTCTTGAACCTTCTATCTTTATAGGGTTTTGAGCATCCCTTGCTTCCTTTTTATCCCCATTGCCATTGTCCTACTTCATCTCAGCTGGGCAACTGTAATGGCTTCCATACTGGGCTCTCCACACTTGCTGCCCAGCATACCACTACCAAACCAATATTCCCAGAATGCTGCTTTCAGTGCATCACTTCTTCCACTACACACTAGTATTCAAGGCTTCACAGTCTGGCCCTTTCTAACTTTAACCTCTCACTACTTCCCAATACCAACAGCTGCTCCAGCCAGGCTAGTAAACTCACAGGCCCCCTTAGATGCATCTTTACCATTTATACCTCGAGACCTTTACCAACACTGTTTTCTGACCATGAATAGTCTAGCTTGTTACTATCCACTTGCCCATATCCCACCCTTCCAGCTCAATACCTACCTCTTTCATTATGCCTTCCCTGAAGACCACAGCCCAGAGTAACATTCTCCCTCCAAACAGCTCTGGCACTGAATACCTATAACATTCCTTTAGCATTTAACAACAGAATGTAAATCCATAATTTCTGATACGGATATATCTTATCTTCATCAACCAAATAGTAGACTTCTTAAGAGCAAAGATGCTACCTTTCATGTCTCTGAGTCCCCCCTAGCACCTAGCATAGTATCTTCAATTCAGTAGGCCCTCAAAAGCTTTACTGACTGAAAACAAAAGGAATAGTGGTAAAGGAAAAAGGCAGGAGACACTCCAGATGGCTGGAGTGAGGACTGACCCTCTCCCCACTGGACATACCTGATTGCGCAGCCTGGTGCGGGGATTGGGTGCATAGCCAATAAAGCCCACCTTCTTCATGGTGCGTAGAATCTCTGCATCCACAGGTGGTGCACGCCTGTAATACAGTACTGCTCTAGGGCCTGA
>PVKY010005102.1:0-18023 GCA_004027775.1 Bradypus variegatus
CATTTTGTTTTTCCATTTGTCAGTTGATGAATATTTGGGTTGTTTCCACTTTGGGGCTGTTACGAATAATGCTGCTGTGAACATTTGGGTACAAATTTTGGGGTGGACATGTTTTCACTTCTTTTGGTATATACCTAGGGGTGGAATTGCTCGATCATATGGTAACTGTTTAATTGTTTGAGTAACTGCCAGACTCTTTCCAAACCAGCTGCACCATTTTACATTCACGGAAGCGGTGTATGAGGGTTCCGATTTCTCCACTTCCTTGTCAACACTTGTTATTAGCTGACATTTTGATTCTAGCCATCCTGGTGGGTGGGAACTGTATCTCATTGCAGTTTTGATTTCTATTTCTCTGATGACTAATGATATTGACCATCTTTTTGTGTGCTTATTGGCCATTTGTATATCTTCCTTGAGAAATATCTCTTCAGATCCTTGGTCCCACAGATTTTGACTGTGCTATTTTTGGTTTTCGTTGCATCACTTGACTGCACCAGTGGATAGTTCTTGCCACTGGTTCAGGAGGAAAGATTCCCAGCAGTTTGATTCCCACTGCCAGGAGGCAGGACAGTTTGTTTAGTGCATGAACTCACCTTTACATCTGCTGGGGTTCAATCTTGTTTCCCTTTCTTGCGGGTGGGAAGAATGGTGCAAAGCTTCCTGGGGAGCTGGGCCTGGCCTTTGCCTGTCTTAACTATCCCTTCTTTGCAAAATCAGCCTCCTCAGTGCTTTACTGTCTGAGAAGGTTTGACACCTCTGCTCACGTGATCACTAAACAGTGCCATGAAAACCATGAGACAACAGACTATGAAAAGTGCTGTGTGTGTAGGCATTTTCAGGTGTCTCTAGAAATCAGGACCAGAGTCCAGGTAGAAAAAGTAACTAACCAGTTTGTGCCAGGTGCAGCCTGTCTCAGTTTGTTGTGGGGTCTGGGGTCTGTTCCCCAACAGTTTTAGAGAAGTTATTGCAAAGAAGAATGTCAGTACCATTAGCTACTGTTTATTTAACATTATGTGTGCTAGACACGTGGTGGACACTCTCGTTAATCCTTGTAACCCTGTGTTGATGCTAGGAACACTGGGGCTCAGAATTCAGGTGGCCTCTATGAGATGACCCTGGCAGTGGCAGAAGGGAGTCCTGCCCTTTGCTGTCTGAAGCCGATAACTGTGCTCTACCCGCTGAGCCAGCTGCTCTAGCCCTGGCTGTCCCTCACTGGCACCATGGTACTTTAAATAAAAAATACAGATGCCAGGCCTCACTGCAAACCTGCATTGGAATCTCTAGGGGCTGAGAACCACCGCCTAAAAGCTGTTTTCCCTTCTGGCTTGTTTTAAAAAAATTTATATTCTATCTGGGCAGGTCGGAAACCCACTGGTTTGATGGGGCAAGACTTAGATTTGTTTCCTCTCTTTTTCCAGACTTGGAGGTGCTGGTTACTCCCCAGGCCAGTAACCCTCACCCCCAGCTGCTTGGGTTTTTGCTGGAACTGGAGGACTTCATCTTCTGTTCCTCTCTCCCCACTCAGCCATACCTCCTCCAGTGCCCCATCTACTCTTTATTGTCCATCTAAGGTTATGTATCATGTGGACTCCTGGTAATGACCAATTGTAATCTGTTGTGGTTTGTTCTCCCACTGTTGAGAATAGCCAGAGACTGCAGGATCAGTATGACTGTTGACCCAGAACAGAGCTGGCTAGGCCGGCAAAGCCACTGCCACAAAAAGAGAGTCTCATTCACATAGCAACTCCAAACCAAACTCAGGGTGGGCTCTGCCCACATCATCCTTCCCCCAGCAGAGAGAGTGGCCTGATGATGGCGGAACCTTGGAGTTCCCTTGTCTCAAGGGCTGTACAGCCTTGCAAACATCATTGACTGGTGAGATGAAACGGCCTCTTAAGTTACAAAGAATTTCGAAAATGGCATGTCTTGTTATAGATTGATTGAGCTCTTCCCACCACCACCCTGTGTTTCCTTCCTTGTACTTTTGGGAAAGAATTGGCCCCCATTTCAAGCCTCTTTTCCTTTGGTACTGTCCAGAAAGGAAACTGTTGTTCCTGGTTAGTGAATCATGCTTCCTGAGGCTGAGTTTTTAAACCAGTTGCTGGAAGAACTTGGATGTAAAAAAACGATTTGAGGTTGAACAAGGTGAGCCCTTTGCCGTCAGCTTCTTGCATGAGCGCAGACCATTTGCTTCCCACAGACATCTCCGATTCATTTATACCCCTGTGTCTTGGCTGTAAGGGAATGAACTCTCCTTGCTTATTGGGCAGTCTAGGGCTCTCCCTGGGATCTTGTTCCAAAGATTCCTGTATCGACTCCATTAAGCAACAATAAAAACTTTTTTTTCCCCATTCTAGTTTCAAATGCTAGACAGTATTCAAGACAGAATATCTACTCAGAGTCTTTCATTTGTAAACCAATCTCTATATGTTCTGATATCTTCTAGAGGCTTCTGGAGATAGACTCCTCATCTTTCTTTGCAGTTCTAAATCTTAAAAAGAAAGAAAAGAAAGTTTGTGGCTTTTGAAGCTATCACTACCTGTGACTAAGATGTCAGTATTCATGAAATACCAGCTGTTGGTGGCACAGGTCTTGGTGTCCCATGGATGTTTCTGCCCTCCCACATCCCCTCCCCCTTATTCTTTCTCTGTGTCACCCTCGCCTCTGCCAGTAGAGAATAGAACTGAGGTCTCTATTTAAAAGGGAAAGTTGGCAGCTAATCTGACTGCCAGCAGAGCTCTGGCTCAATGTGTGTTTGTTTTTGTTTGTGTCTTGTTTTTTAATGTGTGTGAGACTTCTGGCTTATCAAAAAGTTAAAGAACTGGGAAAAAGGCTTAGGGTGAGAGAGTGAAATCTTGCTGTTTTTCTAGAGCCACAGAAGCACACAGTCCAGCCCCAAAAAGAGAAAGTCAGTTGGTCCTTCTGAAGATAGCAGGAGAAAAGTGCTATTTTGATAGCAACTTGCAGTGGCCAGACCCTGCCCCTGAGTGTCCACAAGGTTGGCCAAGCACCTTATCTAAGGAGCCTTCTATTGGGATTCCCTGTGCCCTTGTCTGCTTCACCACCCACTCTGGCTCTGCACAGAGGCAGGCTGTACTCCTAGCTAACAGACTGCAAGTTCATTGTTTGTTGACCTAAATCCTAGTATCTTCCTGGGCATTTTTTGTACCCCAAGGAGCTTGTAAACTGTCACTGGGTTGGCATGCACCCACTCCTCTCCTTTGTGTGTTTATGTTGGTGAATGTACAGATTTGTGTATTTGCTCAGAACCATGAGCCTTAATTTGGGAGAACACCTTTCTCTTTACTGCTCAGATGGCTGAAAAGCAAATAGATGTGTAGTACAGTCTAGTTAGGGATCTTCTCCTAACTTCTGGTGGGGAAGGGGAGTTGGGGTAAGGGGAGGCCATCAGCCAAGTCATCAGGGAGGGCTAAAGGAAAGAGCTGTGACTTAGGAAGAGCTCACTGTGTGACAGTATCTGAACTAACCTGATCCTTCTGATTTCCCTTGCAGTTGGAGACCCCTTCCCCACTAAGTGCCTCTTTGTGTAGCACCGGCCCCCGCCCCCACGCTCACTGGTACCACTACAGCGGGACGGGCCATGGCGGGTCGGGGAGCTGCAGCACGACCCAACGGACCAGCCGCTGGGAACAAAATCTGTCAGTTTAAGCTGGTCCTGCTGGGGGAGTCCGCGGTGGGCAAATCCAGCCTTGTCCTTCGCTTTGTCAAGGGACAATTCCACGAGTACCAGGAGAGCACAATTGGAGGTGAGTGGGCACAGGGGAGTGGGGGCAACCGCAGAGAGACCAAAGAAATGTCTTAGCATTGAGGAAACTACATCTAGGGCAGCCATACCTCTGCCTCATCTTGGCCCTGGAATCGAATCCAATAGCTGGTCTCCATACAAGAAAGTCCCAAGAAGCTTTACTAGTAAGAATCAGCTGGGAGTCAGGACCTGGCTTTCATCCTGGCCTCTGTATTATTTGTGTGGCTTCAGCCAAGATCCTTCCTCTGGCCCAGCCACTGGGAAGGGAGAGGCTGAATGTGGATCTCTGAGAGTCCTTCCAATTGTAGCAAGCAATACATCTGTCCCAGCCTCTGCCTCCTTCCAGAATGGGGAAATGGCACGATGAGTAGTGGCTTGTAGAGTAGGCCGGCGTTTCTGAAGCTGACCTTTACCGTTTCTTGAGCTCAGTGCAAGTCATTGAGTTCCCAATGCTCAGCATTTAGGATGTGAGAGTCTGGACCCAGCCTCCTCCCTCAGTGGCCAGTGCAGATCTGGAGGGGCCAGGGCTGTCCTTGGGCTTGAGTCATCCTTTCTCTACCCTCTTGGTTGGTAGGAGGCTTCCAGCAACTGGAAACAAAATGGGCCCTGTCAGCAGTCTTCCTGCTGCCTCCTCAGCACTCAGTCAGGAGCTGGTGAGCAGGGACTGAGGAAGTGGCCCTGGGCCCTCTCTGGGGTGGGGGAGGGTAGGCAAGAAAAGTGGGCATTCCTTACGGAGCTGTCAGGAGCCTCCGCTGGGCCCAGGGTGAAGGAGACTCCCACATGTCTGTTCCAGCTCTGGGACTGCTTTGAAGCATAGGCACAAGTGCCCCATGTTCCTCTGCCTCCTCAGACCAAAGAGAGGGTCACTGTGTTCCCTGAAGGTCAAACCACAGAGTGGTCACGCAGGACTGGGTCTGGGTCAGAGCTGGGGTGGCCAGTCAAAGCGCCTGGAGGTGGCAGGGCCAGGTGAGAAGCCTGGCGGTGGCACAGTGTGCACTTCTAGGCTTCCTCAGCATAGCTAAGCCTGTGAGCGCATCCTCTGGAAAGTAAAGGTCAGCACCACCCCTGGGCTGAAGTAGCCTGAGGGACCAGAGAAGTTTCCAGCTGGGCTGTTTTCTCTGAGGGGAGGCAGTAGAGGAAGAAGAGGAGAGTATAGAGTGACCCGTCTGTTCTTGGAGCCAGGTTGCCCCTCGGCTTTTCCTCTCCTGCCCGCTGCTGCATTCCTCTTCAGAGAGTGGTACTGAAATGAATCACGTGCACGTAGGCTTCTCTTCTCTCCACGCCCTTGCCTAGGGTGGGTCTGTAAAGCTTGTGCACTTCCCATCCCCCCAGGACACAGCTGCAAAAATACGAATTCCACTTGCCATGCATGGGCCAGCTTTGGCTCCTAGGCTAGGGATTTTTCTGTCCCCATCTCAGCAGCAGGCGGGAGTACGTGGCAGTGGCTTCTCTAACTTGTTCTTGCCCAATGGCATCATCTTCTCTTTTACAGCGGCCTTCCTCACACAGACTGTCTGCTTGGACGACACAACAGTCAAGTTTGAGATCTGGGACACAGCTGGACAGGAGCGGTATCACAGCTTGGCCCCCATGTACTATCGGGGGGCCCAGGCTGCCATCGTGGTCTATGACATCACCAACACAGTAAAAATCTGCCCTTTCTTCTCTTCCTTGCCCTTCATCTTCTTAAAGTCCCAAGTATTGGATTAGAGAGGCTCCCTTTTCAGGCCCTTCGACCCTCTCTGTTCCTGGGTGGGGTGGAGGCAGGCTTTGTCCATTGTTTGGGAGCATCTTGTCAGAATTTTTAGGGTAGTAATGCCTGAGACACTTTGGCTTTGCCAGCTGAAGCTTCTCTGGTGAGCAGCCCTGGGCAGAATGCCGCCTCTGTTCCCCTGACCTCCTGGCCCTGTCTCCCCAGGATACCTTTGCACGGGCCAAGAACTGGGTGAAGGAGTTACAGAGACAGGCCAGCCCCAACATTGTCATCGCGCTCGCGGGTAACAAGGCGGACCTGGCCAGCAAGAGAGCCGTGGAATTCCAGGTGGGAGGATGGGCAAGATTGGCGGTGAAGGAGTAAGCTCTCTCCGTTTGGCTTCCTCCAGGCTGCTCAGGGAGCTTTCCGCAGGGAGCAGGGAGCTTCAAACTTTTCTGTGACTCAAGCTTGGGCCTGAAAAGGAATTGTCACCTGCCTCTCCTGGTTCTTTTTCTTTGGCAGCGGACTATGTGTATGAATATGTATAAATGAAGCTTTGCTTATTTTTTCTTATGTAAATTTTCAAGTAAATTTATAGAAAAAACTAATACTTTTTCCATCTTATATATGTACATAGTAAAATTTAAACAGTACAAGAAGGTATATAGAATGAAATATTAAATCGCCTCTAACCTGGAAACCCAGTCTCCCTTCCCCCAAGTTCCCACAGTTTCTTATCTTTCCAGAAACACACACGTATATGAATCCCTTTCTGTATACTGATTATCGTAATACTGTAATTTCTTTTTCACCAGTCTGGTGTTGATGGTCTTCTAGGTCATTTGTAATAGCAAAAAACTGGAAACAGTGTTGTGGTCAGTGTCCACCTATCTGTGCTTTTGTCCAAATGCACAAGTGTATTTGTAGGATAACTTTCTAGAAGTATTTCCTACCTTCTAATTTTGAATAGCAAGTAGACAGAATGGGCCTAAGGAAACCTGAGTAAGACACCTGTCAATATTCCTGAACTCCAAGGACTGTAGCGGAAGGGGAGGAATGGGGGCACGGTGCAGATGTCTCAGGAGAACCCAGAGCTGGAGAGCCTTTAAGCCGCAAAGCCCCTGCATTTGTCCAGCCACTCTGTTGTGATCAGGGAAGATTTCTACCTTGGGCCTCAGCCCCTGCCAACTGTGACATTTCCCTCCTCTTTCTCACCTCCATCCCAACCAGGAAGCACAGGCCTATGCAGATGATAACAGTTTGCTGTTCATGGAGACATCAGCAAAGACCGCAATGAACGTGAATGAAATTTTCATGGCAATAGGTGGGTCACCTCTTGTGTCCTCCACACCACACACCACCACGGGTATATCACTTGCCTTCTGTTCTGTAGGAGGTCTGGGGGGGGGGGTCCTTAACCAAACAAGGTTTTACCATTCTAATACTCCCATAAAAGAATTTTTCTCCTTTATCTGATTCCCAGATGTAGGTCGTTCACCCCAGAAGTTCCTAAAGCTTGAGCCAGTGTCTCAACATTTCATTCCTTGACTCTTTAGCTTGCAGCCCATTTCAGAAACAGCCATCACCATCACCCCACTCACTTCTTAGGATTTTTTTAGCTCTCTGGCTCAGGAGTCATCCTGCCCGGGTTCACATCCTAACTACCACTTAATTAACTCTGAGGCCTTGGGCAAGTCACTTCACCTCTCTCTGCCTCAGTTTCCTGAAACACTCTGAACATGCCTGGCATGTGGAAGCCTTCGATATATGTTATCACTGATAGGGGAGGAAGGGCCCAATTCTTCTCAGGTAGAATTAGAGAAGAGTGTTGGGGTACCCCTCCTTCTCATGCATTTTTCTCCTCCTATCCGAAACAGCTAAGAAGCTCCCCAAGAACGAACCCCAGAATACAGCTGGTGCTCCAGGCCGGAACCGAGGTGTGGACCTCCAGGAGAACAATCCAGCCAGCCGGAGCCAGTGCTGCAGCAACTGAGCCCCCCTTGCCTGCCCACTGCTCCCACCTCTTTTGCCTGAATGACCCGACTGGAATCCACTCTAACCAATCGCATTTAACGACTCAGGCACTGCTGGGGTGGGGGGCAGGAGGAGAGCTCCACCGTGATTTCTCCATATAATTTTGATCATAGGCCAGAGTGAGTTATTCCACCTGCACCTTTCTGTACAAATACTAATTCAATTTTAAGTCTTAAGTCACTTTTTTAATATATAAGATCTTCTGCTCTTCCCACTTCTCCCCTTTCTACTGCTCTCCTACTTTTCCTTTGCTGGTAGTAGCCACCTGCTCCTGTTTCCCCTGCCCTTGTATCTGAGGACAGAGGGTTGGAGCAGTTACCCTTCCTTTCCCTCTTGCTGAATAGCAGGCCCAGCAAGAGCATACTCACCCTTACCTTGGGCTTGGTTTGGGGTGGTAGGGAAGGCCGTAGGGGTGAGGGAAGGGAGAGGAAGCTCTTCCCTCAGCTGGCTGTCCTCAGGCTGCAGTCCAATCCCCTTCATAGCAGGGAGAGACACCACATTACCACAACGAATTATTACATGAATTATTGTGACAGCCACGAACCCATCACACCCACCCCACCCCCCTTGGTCACCCTGACCTCTGGCTTTGAAGCCCTCTTCTGACCAAATCACGATGATGAGTATTCACGGGTGGGTGGGTAAGGGGAGTGCGTGGAAGGGGATGGAACCAACTTTTTCTGTATTTTGTATTGTATGTTTTCTTCAACATGTAACCAATCAGTATCTTGTCAATATAGTCAGCCGATCGATCGACCTTGCGCTTGTCTTGCTTGTCTTTCTCTGGCAGAGTTTATTAGACCATGCCTTCTCGAGTTTTCTTGAAGTGAATTTAAGATGAACCACTGAGTCTTGTCAAACGAAAGTGTTTTTTTCCCCCTAGTGTGAGGGGATGCTGGTGGTCATGGTAACCAAGAGAAAGAGGCCCTTGCTGTTACCAGCACTAATGGGGCGGGGAGGGATAAGAATGACCTGGGGCTGAAATTCACCAAGTTTGAAGTTCAGGATCCTGCAATTGTCTGTCCCTCCCACCTCCTCCAGATGACACCTGGGTGACATATACTCTGTATTTGCAGATTTTTGGTCTCTCAGATACCAGGAGCAACCTCTGACGGTTTTGGGTTGGTCTGTAAGGGATTTGGTCTTACCCTCATCCCTGAAAAGGAAGGAACATCCATGGCCTCTAGAACCCTGGTCTGGTCTTTGGGCCAGTGTGGCAGTGCCTGGCTTTTCTCACCACGCCTGTCCTCTGCACCCCAGGCTTGAGCTACACCCTCCCTGGTCTCTCAGGGCCCTGTGCTGGCTCTGGAGCCAGGCAGCTCTTGGCCCCCCAGCCCTCTGCTGCTCCCTGCTGGAGGTGTTGCTCTCGGCCGCCAAAGGCGGGAGACCTGCTGGTCCAGGCAGTGAGCTGAGCTGAGCAGGGCAACGCTGTCCTCTTCAGCTTTGCCCAGGACCCCAGGGATCTTGATCCTTGGTGGATCACCACCTTGAGGTGCCTCTCCTGCCAGCCTGGGCCCTCCACTTGGCTCCCCTCTACCTGTGGCTCTAGTCCCTTTGCCCTGCCTCTGACCCCAACCCCCAAAAAAGACCACAGACACTGAGGCTGCTGCACAGCACGGATGTTTACTGTCTCAGGCTGGGTTAGGACCCTTCTTAGAACCCTGGCCCCTGAGTCTCGGGGCCGGTCCAATTTGGGCTTCAGGAGAAGGCAGAAGGGCACTGGCCTCGGAAACACAGCTGGCCGGAGGGCGTCAGGCAGCAGCTCACGGAGGCCGGATCCACTTCAGTTGGCAGACGCACTTGCTGGTGCACCTTCCGCGCCATTCAGTAGCCGACCCCATCCAGGCCGCTGGCCTCCAGTTCCTGATGTCCGGTCACTGTCAGCGAACGGCCGTCCATCTTCACCATGAGTTCTTCAGGGGTGAAGCCGTCCTCCACATGGTCAGCCCGCACAGCTCCCGGAGTGTCCCTGAGCAGCCGCACCGGCAGCGTGGCCCCCTGGTTTCGTTCAGCAAGGGCCACGCTGGGGCGCCGGGAAGCCACCTGGTTCTCTGAGTGGCTGCTCCCGCCCCGCTGCATCCGACTGAGCAACTGCTCTCCAGGCACGCGCGGCTCCGGGCGCGCTCACAGGCGCAGATGCCCCAGAGGGGAGGGGCCCCGAAGGGCTCCGCGTGGCGGCCTTCCGCCACTCCGCCCAGCTCAGCTCTGTTCAGCGCGGTGCCCTTCCCTTGTGTAGACTTCCGCTCCGTTGCAGCGAGGGTCGCTTTGGCAGGGTTGGGTCAGCTGTGCACGTCCTGCTCTGAGGGTCAGGTCGGCAGCCGCCTTGGCGCTCCTGCTCCTGCTTTTATCCTGGGTCCTGCCCCATCCTCGGGCCCTCCCGCACCTCCGCCAGGGGGCCAGGGCGGCCGGACTGTGACTGAACTGGATCAGCTCTGGCCTGGACAGGTCAGGGCCACGGACAGGAGATCAGATTGAGCCGCTGGGCTGGGAGGCGGCACTCTTGCCCTGAGAATCAGTCCTGAGGGCAAGAGGACTGAATTTGCAGAGTGTGAGCTTCCAGGCGGGTTCTTCCATTCTTTGGACGTCCTGCCTTTTTCTGACCGCGCGCTGATGCAGGGGGATTAGGAGACAGACCCGTCTTTCTGCCTTTTATTCATCCATCCCTGGAGTCTACTGTGCGGCAGGCCTAGGGCTGAGCTTCCGGCCCACAAAAATGAAGGCGCGGGGCTGCCCCCAAATTGCCCTCGGTCTGGGGAGGGAGAGTCAGGCTGTACCAAGTGCTCTCTACCTCATCCCCGCCTCAGCCTTCTTTGTGATCGCAGCCATGCCTCTTGCGCTCGGTACTTTTATAATAAACTCTTTTTATTGAAATATAACTTACGTACAGAAAAGTGCACAAAAGGTACAGTTGATGAATTATCACAAAGCAAACACCCCTGTGTCATCACTACACAGCTCAGGAAATAGAACCGGTGCTAAATTGCAATTCTGTTCCCAAGACATGTGGGACAAGGCCTCTACCGGAGGTGGGGGTGACAGTGGGGTAAGAGGGAGGTGGGCAGGGTACTCCATTCCTCCAAGCAGGAGCCTGTTTCCTAGGTTGCCCCTACTTGTCCCCAAGAGGACAGTAATCTTGACTATCGCGGAAGCCTCTATGAAGAATTATAAGTGAAGAGGGGTCAACCTGGGTTACTCACTCGGGCCTCACTTGGCTGTCGAGGACCAAGAGATAGCACAGAGAAGTCTGGAAGCTGGAAGCCGAGGGGAGCGGCGATGGCAGACTACAACTCCCATCATGCTCCGGGCAGCGGCGCCTGCGCACTGAGCGCCGGTTGCCCATGCGGCCCTAGGGCTGGGAGCGCCGCGCTGCGCTCCGTTGCGGGGGAGGCCATGGCGGAACCTTCCCAGGCCCCGACCCCGACCCCGGTTGCGCAGCCCCGTCCCCTTCAATCCCCAGCCCCTGCCCCAACTCCTACTCCTGCCCCCAGCCCGGCTTCGGCTCCAGTTCCCACCTCGGCATCAGCCCCCGTCTCAGCTGCAGCCCCAGCCGGGAGCACAGGGACTGGGGGGCCTGGAGTAGGAAGTGGGGGGACCGGGAGCGGGGGGGATCCGGCTCGACCTGGCCTGAGCCAGCAGCAACGTGCCAGCCAGAGGAAAGCGCAAGTCCGGGGGCTGCCGCGCGCCAAGAAGCTTGAGAAGCTAGGGGTCTTCTCTGCTTGCAAGGTGGGGGCGGGGCCTGGGGTGAAATGGGCGGGGCTCGGGGCATCCAGGGGCTCGGATGCGAATGGATGCAGGCTTCGGTTAGGGAGTATCGGATAATTGCCGGGTCAGTGACTGATACTTCTGTCTTCAGGCCAATGAGACCTGCAAGTGTAATGGCTGGAAAAACCCCAAGCCCCCCACGGCACCCCGCATGGACCTGCAGCAGCCAGCCGCCAACCTGAGTGAGCTGTGCCGCAGCTGTGAGCACCCCTTGGGTAAGGCTGGCAGCACCCTAGTACCTGGGGCCAGGGGTTGTTGGTGGGTCCTGCTTGGACAGGTTAATTCAAGTACCACAAACCTCATATCTGAAAAACCAAAGATGTCTCCTAAGGAGGGATGGGGTTGGGAGTGTGTGTGCCCCAACAGAGGAGAAGGGAAATCTGCCAGTCCAGAAGAGGCAAGGGCCACCCTCCCCACCCCCCCAGGAGGGCTGACATGGGTGCAGTCTCCTTGGCTGTTCACACTACTTGAAGGAGCTGAGGGAGAATTTGGGGGGTCTATGAAGAAGGGCAGAAGCCCATGTTGATCTCCCCATCCTTCCGAACTCTACCACCTGTCCTTTTTGCAGCGGACCACGTGTCCCACCTGGAGAATGTGTCTGAGGATGAGATTAACCGGCTACTGGGGATGGTGGTAGATGTGGAGAACCTGTTCATGTCTGTTCACAAGGAGGAGGACACGGACACCAAGCAGGTGTATTTCTACCTCTTCAAGGTGAGCTTCCTCCAGATGAGGATGTGTGGGTGAAGAAGATGAGGCGAAGGGGGTCTGCAGCTCTGAGCTCTGCTAACCAGTACTCCCACCTTCCCCTTCCCCCCAGCTCCTGCGGAAATGCATCCTGCAGATGACGCGGCCTGTGGTGGAGGGGTCCCTGGGCAGTCCCCCATTTGAGAAGCCTAATATTGAGCAGGTGG
The DNA here is from genome assembly GCA_004027775.1 of Bradypus variegatus. Classification (NCBI taxonomy): domain Eukaryota; kingdom Metazoa; phylum Chordata; class Mammalia; order Pilosa; family Bradypodidae; genus Bradypus; species Bradypus variegatus. The sequence goes on from PVKY010005102.1 coordinate 12,173, forward strand.
GACGGAGAACATGGTAAGAGGAGAATGGGGGGTTGAGGCAGCTGCTTGGAGGAGTGGGGAGCCTGCATTCTCCATCCTTCTCAAACTGAGCATAGGAGAGGTTCAAAGAAGAAAGGAGATTTTGTGCTAATCTCAGAGCAGAGGGCGGGCATAGTGTCTCTTTGCTGAGAGCCCCAGAGTGAAGGAGAGCCTGGTCCCTGCCTTCGGGGAGCACCTGCTTTTGAATAAGAAGCCCCTGCTGGCTGCTCAGGCCAAGTCCCCTGTTCGTTTACCCCACCTCCTCAGGGCGTGCTAAACTTTGTGCAGTACAAGTTCAGCCACCTGGCTCCCCGGGAGCGGCAGACGATGTTTGAGCTCTCAAAGATGTTCCTGCTCTGCCTTAACTACTGGAAGCTTGAGACGCCGGCCCAGTTTCGGCAGAGGTCCCAGGCTGAGGACGTGGCAACCTACAAGGTCAATTACACCAGGTAGGCCCAGCCAGGGACAGCATGGGGAGAGTTGTTTAGGCCTGGCCTGGATTCAGTGGTTTCTGCTCTCACCTGCTGCCTTCTGTCCCTGCAGGTGGCTCTGTTACTGCCACGTGCCCCAGAGCTGCGACAGCCTCCCCCGCTACGAGACCACTCACGTCTTTGGACGAAGCCTCCTCCGCTCTATCTTCACCGTTACCCGCCGGCAGCTGCTGGAGAAGTTCCGAGTGGAGAAGGACAAGCTGGTACCCGAGAAGAGGACCCTGATCCTCACCCACTTCCCCAAGTAAGGCTGATTCTGGCCCGTCAGGATTCTGCACCCTCACTGTTGTCTCCCCTTTCCCAGGAAGGCTTCCCAGATTGACCCCTCCTCTCCCCCCATGGGTCTTCTGGGCTCTGGGTATCTATCTACTGGGCAGACTCTCCCACAACCCAGATGCAACTTGCTAGTATTTGCCTTTGCACGTACTTGTCTGGGGATGGCAGGTACATGGCTCGATGGTAACGCTACCCCCTCCCACACCCAGGATAGACATTATTCATTGTTTCCCACGGGGCCTGGACACAGCCTCAGAGTCCTTCCCACCACAGCACTCCAAGAAACCAGAGCTTACACCTGAGGTGAAACTTATTTCCATCCCTATTCTAGTCCTTTCTATAACGTCCTCCCCCCTTCTGCCACACCTTCCTCCCGTTTTAAGTCTGCCTCACAGCTTCCCTCTTCAAGAAGTCTTTACTTACTAATCCTGGCCCTCAAGCACCCCTCCTGCTGCCAGGTGGGAATAAGAGGTGGCAGGATGGGGTGGCCTCTGAGCCCTGTGTTGATACTGAGCAGACTGAGGCTCAGGGTGGCTTGGTGGTCTGCCCGGCCACACCGCTCAGGGTGGCATCAACTCAGACCCTGCCTCCCTGTGCTGCACATCAGGATAGGAAGTGGCCCCTTTGATTTCTGTCCTAGATGTGTCCATCTTCCACCATTGACGGGGTCTCCCAGAAGGCAGCGTGCTGCACCTTCCCCTTCAGACTAGGGGTCCCCAGAAGGCAGTGGCTGTCTCCTCTCTCAGACTCCCAGTTCCCTGAGGGCAGGGTCCCGCTCTCTCACCTGCCTCCTGCTCCTTTGGGCTCCACTCTTGGCCAGAGGGACAAAGTTGTGGGACAGACTGTGCCCTCCCACAGATTCCTGTCCATGCTGGAGGAGGAGATCTACGGGGCCAACTCACCCATCTGGGAGTCAGGCTTCACCATGCCACCCTCAGAGGGAGCACAGCTGGTGCCCCGGCCGGGTATGTGCTGCTGGGGCCTTGCTTGGCCCTCCTGGCTGAGCCAAGCTTCCCGGAGGGTAGAGGCAATGCCGAGAATGGCAGCAGAGAGGAAATGCCAGGGTGGGAGGGCCCAACTGGGGTTCAGAGGGCCTGGATCCCTTGGAGAGACCTGCCCATACCTCCAGCCCCCATGCCCTGAGTTTTCCATTTCTCTCTCTCAGCCACAGTCAGTGCGGCAGTTGTTCCCAGTGCCCCCATTTTCAGCCCCACCATGGGTGGGGGCACCAACAGCTCCCTGAGCCTGGATTCTGGAGGGGCTGAGCCCATGCCAGGTGGGTACTTGACCCCTGACCTCTGACCCTCATCCACCCCTCCTCCAACCTCTCTTGCCGGGTGACCTTGCCAACCTCCCTTGCCAACCTCCCCAGCAGGCGAGAAGAGGAAGCTCCCAGAGAACCTGACCCTGGAGGATGCCAAGCGGCTCCGTGTGATGGGCGACATCCCCATGGAGCTGGTCAACGAGGTCATGCTGACCATCACTGACCCTGCCGCCATGCTGGGGCCCGAGGTGGGCAGCCTGGCTTGCTGGCCCCGCTGTCAGTGGGTGGGAGAGGGGGCCCTTGGCGACCTGAGACCCCGCTCACTGCCCCTCCTCTGGTGCCCAGACCAGCCTGCTGTCAGCCAATGCAGCCCGGGATGAGACAGCCCGTCTGGAGGAGCGCCGCGGCATCATCGAGTTCCATGTCATCGGCAACTCGCTGACGCCCAAGGCCAATCGGCGGGTGTTGCTCTGGCTCGTGGGGCTGCAGAACGTCTTCTCCCACCAGCTGCCGCGCATGCCCAAGGAGTATATCGCCCGCCTCGTCTTTGACCCGTGCGTCCCTGGGAGAACCTGAGCCCCAGGGCACCGCCACACCTCTGGGGCCTCTCCTTGGCCCCCTCACCCCTCCCTAAGCGTCTTCCTCCAACCTCTGGCGATTCTTGCTCCTCATTTCCCAACCCTGAGTCCAGCTCAGACCCCCAGGGCTGTGGGTCAGGGAGCCTTTGGAGGACAGGGTCTGTGACATGCTCCTTGTCTCCTCAGGAAACACAAGACCCTGGCCTTGATCAAGGATGGGCGGGTCATCGGTGGGATCTGCTTCCGCATGTTTCCCACCCAGGGCTTCACGGAGATTGTCTTCTGTGCCGTCACCTCAAATGAGCAGGTCAAGGTGAGCACAGGGCCCCTGCCCCGGCCCCATCCCACCACCTGTCCCTTCCCACCGCCCACTTCTGAGTTTGGACGAGATTAGACAGCAGGACATGTGATGCAGCAGCCCCCCAACCCTTCGGAGTTGGAAGAGCTTTTGGTAGCCAGTAGTTCCTCACATCCCCACAAGGTGGCAGTGGTGCCTCTGATAACTGGATTAAGAAAACACCTGTAGTGCCACGGAGCCCAGGACTTGGCCACACTTTCAAATGGATCTGTGTTTTCTTCATCACAAGAGTGTTTGCATATATTAGTGAATTAATAGTGGGCGATAGTCCTGGATTCTCTCCTTTAACTGTCCCTGATCACAAGTAGCATCCCTCATTGTCCACATCTGCCTGACCCCAAAGACTGTGGGGTGCAGCCTTGGTCCCGACAATTGAGGAAGACAGGGTGCCTCTTCAGGGTTCAGATGCTGGGGTTAGCAGGCCCCTCGTGATTTCCCCTCCCCCACAATCCCAAGGCCCAGGGACTGGGCTTGTGTTGCCTGTGGACAGCAGCTTCCTGGTTTGGAATCGGCTTCCTGGGTTTGGATCCTGGCTCTGCTGTGGCTGGCTGCCTGCCCTTGGATGCATTTGCTAACATAGCTGAGTTTCTGCTTTCTCTCCTGTAAAGTGGAGGTAACGATACCTACCTCGTGCCTTAACTTGAGACTGGGTCTGTGACGTACTGAGCCAGACACCTGGCCCAGAGTAAGCTCTTGGTAATCCTGTACCCTTCCTTCTCCCCACCAACTCCCCTTCCTCTGCCATGTCACCTTCCCTGCTGCCTTCCCAATCTGCCCCCTCCTCTCTGGGCCCTCCTGTGACCTCCCCGGCCCCAGGCCTGCCTCTCGCCCCTGGTGAGCCCAGCTCCCCCCACTCCCTGCAGGGCTACGGCACTCACCTGATGAACCACCTGAAGGAGTATCACATCAAACACAACATTCTCTACTTCCTCACCTACGCCGACGAGTACGCCATTGGTTACTTTAAAAAGCAGGTGATCCTGGGCCTCACCCCGCACGTGCCCACTGCCTGGGGCCAGAGGTCATTCTCTCCAGCCCCCTGGTGTAGATGGAGTGGGAGTCCCTTTATGCCCCATAGTCCTCTACCACCTGCAGGATATCCTTTATGCTTGTCTTCTCCCCTCTGTGGCTGCCCCCAGTGGAGGGCAGGCTCGGCGACTCAGGAGGGTCTTGGGGTGTTTGTCAGAGGGGGCAGCTGAACTGGGATCTTGCTGGGGACAGATTCATTGAGTCCTCACTGTGTGCAGAGCACTGTGTCAGGTGCCCTGGGAGGGGGGCCATGGCACCCACTGCCCCTCAGGTGCCCCTGGGGTGAGGGGCTAGGAAAGTTGGAAGACACTTGCTGATGATTGGGTCATCAATCTCCAGGGCTTCTCCAAGGACATCAAGGTGCCCAAGAGCCGCTACCTGGGCTACATCAAGGACTATGAGGGTGCAACCCTGATGGAGTGTGAGCTGAATCCCCGGATCCCCTACACGGAGCTGTCCCACATCATCAAGAAGCAGAAGGAGGTTGTGTATATGTGTGCATGCATGCACGCACACATCCATGGGTTCTTCTGTGAATGTGCGTCTGGGAGTGAGCTCATGTGCAGCCCCAGATCTCATGTGCGTGCAGGTGCTTATGTGAGGTGGATATGGGTTGTGGCCTTGGGTCTTGCTCTACCTCTTCGGGGCAGTTTGCAGGGTGGGGGGCTGGGGGAGTACCTGGATTCAGTGACAGGGCAGCCTTGATGTTCTCTTGGGGGTTGAAGTGGCCCCGGGAGGGTTGTTGCCAGGGCTGGAGTTGGCCCCTCAGACCCTTCCTTCCCTCAGATCATCAAGAAGTTGATAGAGCGCAAACAGGCCCAGATCCGCAAGGTCTACCCCGGGCTCAGCTGCTTCAAGGAGGGTGTGAGGCAGATCCCTGTGGAGAGTGTCCCTGGCATCCGTGAGCAGGGGTCTCACCTCGGAGGGGGCGGTCCAAGGGCTGGCTAAAGGATCAGGAGGGCACACTGCTTGGGGTGGACAGGCATTCTTAGAGATGTTCTCCTCATGCCCCACTTTGCAGGAGAGACAGGCTGGAAGCCATTAGGGAAGGAGAAGGGGTGAGTATTTTATTGGGGGGGGAGGCAGAGGGACCAGGAGCCTCAGACTTGGCCTCTCTCGGCCCCCCAGGAAGGAGCTGAAGGACCCTGACCAGCTCTACACAACCCTCAAAAACCTGCTGGCCCAGATCAAGGTGGGGAGACCAGGTTCCTTTCTGGGGGTCCCTGTGCCAGTGGCCGTGGCTTCATGACCCCATCTGGGGCTGGGTGGTCCCTGGAGGGCTGGACGTGGGGCGCCTTGGGCCTGGCCGCCAGCTTGGCTCTCCTCTCCAGTCACACCCCAGTGCCTGGCCCTTCATGGAGCCTGTGAAGAAGTCAGAGGCCCCTGACTACTATGAGGTCATCCGCTTCCCCATCGGTGAGGACGCGGACCCCTTCCTTCTGCCTCTGCCCCCAGACCTACTCCTGCCTTCCCTGGGCCCCAGCCCCTCCGCCGCTAAGGGGTGTGCCCCTTCTCTCCTGCTGCCCCAGACCTGAAGACCATGACGGAGCGCCTGCGCAGCCGCTACTATGTGACCCGGAAGCTCTTTGTGGCTGACCTGCAGCGGGTCATCGCCAACTGCCGCGAGTACAACCCCCCAGACAGCGAGTACTGCCGCTGCGCCAGTGCCCTGGAGAAGTTCTTCTACTTCAAGCTCAAGGAGGGGGGACTCATTGACAAGTAGACCCCGGCTTCGGCAGGCAGCCCTGACCCAGGGATCCTGCAGCCTCGGATTCTTCTTTGGCACCTGGGGGTCCCTTGGCCCCAGGCCCCTGACTCTCAGCTTAAGACACTCCAG
>PVKY010005103.1:0-18029 GCA_004027775.1 Bradypus variegatus
CCATGTGACCTCAAGCCGGTCCCTAACGTGCTCAGGTCTTGATGTCCCTGTCTGCAAAGTAGGAGAGCTGGGCTCTAACCCCAGGGATTCTTGCAAACCCAAGTGTTCTGTGATTCTGAGAATTGCCTTAACACAACAGCCCACTTAAAGGCCTCCCAGCCAGAGGCTGTGCCGAGGCAGGGCAGGGCCAGGGCAGGCCAATGAGAAGCCAGGATGGAGGGGGGTGTGGGGCCTCCTGGCAAGTGTCAAAGGACCCAGCAAACAGGGAGTGGCCACTTCTAGCTGGGGACACAGAACTTCCCAACCCTTATTTTCTTCTTTGAAGTAGACAGAGGAGAAACTGGTCTCCCCATTTGACAGGTGAGGAAACTGAGGCTCAGAAGGAGCAATTGACCAGGAATTAATTAGAATCTAGGATTCCCCCACTGTCATTACATGTTTCTAAACTCAGGCATGAGTGAAAAGGAAAAAGCCCAGGCTTTGAAAATCACAAAGACCAGAGTTCATAATTCCAGGTCCTACAGGTCCTACAGGTCCTACAGGTCCTACAGGTCCAGTGTGACCTTAGGCAACTTAAATAGCCTCTCTGAGCCTCAGTTTTCTGGTTTGTAAAATGAAAACTGTGACAGTATATCCTATTGGGTTCAATGAGGATTAAATAGAGTAATGCCTATAAAACCCCTGGCCTGGAGTGGGAGCTCAGTACACAGGAGCTGCTGCAATGGTTTTCTGATGTAGACGCCCCAGATTGCTGAGGCTGACACACATACCAGTTTCTGAGGCTGACAAAACACTGCTGGGTTGAGCAAGCCTGCTGCCCAGGGTTGCCCCTGACATTTGCCTCCCAGGTTCAAAAACTGACAGTGGCCCTAAGGCCTAATTCCAGTCATACCAGGACCCCACTTGTCCCTCCTCCCAGTCCACGCTTTCAGCTCGACCCTGGGAATACATTAGGCAACCAATAAACATTTGTTGAATGAGCAAATAATTGGTCTGGACAGAAGAGTTCAAGGGCAAAGCTGAAGGAGCTATTGGCCAAAATGACTTTGTCAGATTCTGGGCACAGGCATGCTGTATGAATGCAGAGGAGGGATCTGCTGAGGGTGGGGGTGAGGAGATGGGTGGTGGAGGGAAGTCAGGGAAAATGTTGAAGAGAAGGAGGCATTTGAACTGAGCCTTGAAGGATAGGGTGGGAGCAAGGGCATCTCAGACAGACAGGACCAGAAAACAGAAGCAAGTTCAGGGGTAGGAGGAAGAAAGAGGTTTCAGCTCACATTAGTGGAATTAAGCAACCTTCAAAGGTAGTGAGTTATCCATCCCTAGGGGTAATCAAGCAGGCCGAGGTAATCCTAGCATGGGGTGGGGTGGGGTTGGGGTAGATGCCTTTTTGTGTCCTTTCCTGTCATGGATTGTGTGTGTCTATTTTAGGCTGGACTCAAGGGAGGGGAATGGGTAGATGTCTCCAAAGGTCCAAGCTGGCCTTAGCCTGCTGTGCATCTGTCACTGCTCCAGTGGGTGCTTCATTGCTGTTGATATTCTTGGGTTCTGAGGAACAACTGGTTCTGCAGCCCAGGGCTTATATGAAAGGAGTAAGACAAAAGGCAAAAAGCTCAATCTCAACCAATATATCTTAGCTCCAACCCCACTCCTTCTTTGCACTCCATTCCTCCTCTAACTGGTTCTTCCCCAGCTGACCTCCTGGGATCCTGTCCTGGCAGCTCCCTGGGCAAGGAGACCTACCTCGTGCTTGCAGACAATAAAAATCCTTGAATCCGAGCCCTAGGTCTCTTAGTGTCTTAAACCTCAATTTTCTCCACCATGTGGATAGCACCCAAAAGTAACATTTCTTTCAAAAGGTGGTTTTCCACCAACACATCATCATCAACAGATTGTGATTCAGCGAATGTGTGGGAGGGGAGAGAGGGCGTGTTTCCTGGGCAGCTGTGCAGAGAAACAGGCAATTGCCCTGCATCCAATAAGAAACCACGGAAATGTACCCACCCAAACACAGGCAGACCAAAACACGCGCTGGCAGGAGCAGGCCCCTATGAAAACAGGAAGCCCCCAAATATGGACCTACAAAAATGCTCTCATCAGTTCATGCAAATGCTGACCCAGCGGGGCAGAAACGTGCCCCAACAAAAGCACGCACACACAGAGGATAAGATAAAAACACACAAGCTTTAGCTGCTGTACTTGGTCTCTTTATTGTCACCGCTGCTCTGGGGGAGCTCTGGTTTCTTAGGCGTCTTTCCCTTTGTGGGTGGAGAACCCCTCCCTGATGCCGCCTCGCCATTCCCTGCCTTTTGCTCCTCATCTTGCCATTCTTCTGGGGGCTGGGGTGCTCCTTTGGTGGCCCTGAGAGCTTCGGTCAGGTGGGGTGAGTTCTGGGGGTGAGGAGGGGGACAAGCAGGCCTGGGTCCTGTCCCCAGGTCCTAATTCCTCCGTGTCTGGTCTCCGCGGTCCTGTCTCCATTGCTGGGGTTGTGGGGTCCGTGTTCTGGCAACATCTGGGGGAGGGGGGAAGCGGGTGGTGAAAGGGGCTGAGACCCTGGTTCTAATTCTGTCTTTGCTGCTCATTTGCTCAGTGACTCCAGAGATGTGCCTGACTATCTCTGGGCTTTAGTTTCTCTATCTGTAAACCAAATTTCCCAGCAACTGGAAAGGTTCTGTTTCCCTTTTTGTTCTGGCCACTAGGAAATTCAGAGCCAAAGGTGTGTCTCCTTTTCTTCCATGTGAGACCCCGGGAGTTCTGGAGACCTCTTTCCCCACGCCGGGACCCCCACCGATGCTCTGTGCCCTCTGACCCCTCACCTCCAGCTGGACCTCAGTGTCGTGCCCCTTGCTTTTTCCGCTCCGCGTTCTGGAGCTTGGTCACCAGTTTCCTCTCGTGCCCACCAGGGCTGGGGCGGTTGGTGTTGGCAGCGGCTTCTCTCTTGGTGCGACCTTTCCGGCCTCCCCGTCCTGGAAACCAAGGACAAGGGGTCTCAGCGGAAGGGCGGGTGGGCAGGCTTGCAGGGGGATAGAACTCGGGCTGGATAAAGAGGACTGGGGGCATGTCACCATGTAAGTGGGGGGCAGAGCTTGTTTCCAAGCTGTGAAAGAGGGGCCTTGGCTCATCTGTCACTGCTCCAGTATTCTGTAAATGGGTGAGGCCCTGGGGTCCAGTGGATGGGGGATCAGAAGGGGGTGACTTGGGGACCCCAGGCTGACCTGAGGAGTCAAGGGATTAGGTTGGCTGGACAAGGGCTAGGGGTGAGAGAAGCCCAAGGAAGGGTTTTGGTCCAAGGGGGGAGTCAGTTTGCAGGGGCAGGGACGGAAGTGGAAGGGCCAGGAAGGGGGCAGAGCGGGCCTCACCCAGGTGGCGGTGGCTCAGGCTGTAGAGGTCGTACTCATCCAGGCTGGGCTCGTCCTCCTCTGGGCCCGGGGGCTGCCGGGAGGGGCCGGCTGCTGGTGGGAAGGCGGCCGTCATGTCCGCTGACCCTCTCCTCTCTCGTTGTCTTCTAGAGCTCGGTCTGTCTGTGTCTGGCTCCCCTCCCAGGCGCCTCTCCCCTCCCAGTTTTTAAGGCCGTGTCTCTGCCTCAGCCTGGTCTGGCTGTGGTCCCTCAGGCCCTGTCTGATGCAATCTGGCCCTTTCCCACAACCCGGCCCAGTAAGGCGAGCGGAGAGGGGTTGGGTCTGTGAGTTCTGGCCCCCCTCACCCTCTCTCCACTGGGGCTCGCCCAGCTGGGTATTATTTTTCCACAGAGGAGATCCCTGCCCCTCAGGGAGGAGGGGGAAGGGGGCAGGGTCTGGGCACAGAGAGTCCTTGGAGCCAGGGCCAGCGGGGGCATGAGGGTCTCACCTGGGCCGACTCCGGCCTGTCCATTCCCTGCTGTCTGCCCCTGTGCCCCTCCCGGGCCTGGGTCATGGCCACACATTAGGGCCACAATGATAGAATATGGGGTGAAGGGGGACAGCGGGGGAGTATATCCACATGCACCCTTCTCAATTCAATCCCACTTCCCTGTACTGTGTTCCTACTGTGTGCTGGCTTCTCCGCTCATCATATCCACACCCCCTTTTTTTATAAGAAATTTCTCAGAAAGTCCCCTTACTATCCTGAAAGGGGGCCCACAGGTAAGCTCCCTCACCTGAAACAGAGGCTTACAGATGGTTAAGAGTTCAGACTCTGGAGCCAGATGCCCCGGGTACAAACCCATGATGCACTACTTCCTGTGTGACCTTGGATAAGTCACTCAAACTCTCTGTGCCTGTTTTCTCCTCTATAAATTGAGGTTGATAAGAACTGTATCCACCGCAAAGAGCTGGTGTGCAGATCAAATGAATACATGGAAAGGAACTTAGAACAGTGCCTTGTACAGCCTGAGTACTACATAAAGGTTAGTCACATAATTAAAAGAAAACAAAAACAATATAATGCCCTAACTGTAACATAAAAGAGACAAAAAAGGAAATTAATAAGATAATATGTATTTCAAAATATGGATATGACTGAGGTAGATATTGGTACCTATTTATTATGAATTAATATGAATTTCAGGAAAGGGTTCGGATAAGAAACACGTGAAAATGGAATATTCCACTCTTGCCTGAAGGTTCTGAACCGTCTGTGTCACGCTGATGCAGAGAAGTCACAGCCTCAGTTGCCCGCTCAGGTTTCACCTGAGGCTGGGGTGCTAACTCCCAGTGCCTGCCTTCCAGGGGCAGGGAGGGAACTAGGGGGCCACAACATTCTACTTACTCCCTTTTTAAAATTTTTAAACTCTGTGATTTCCAAGGAAACAGGACCCTCTCAGCCCGGGCTGGATGTTAATTCTCTGTGCACATCCCCACTTTGGTTTGAGCCTATCAAAAACACTGTTCCACTTCAATGTTACCTAAACTGCCTCCTTCCCCCAAATCCTATAATAACCAGTCTCCTCCTCTGTTTAACAAGCAGCAACACTTCTGCTTGCGTTTCTCCCTTGCCTGAGCCAGAATTAAATTTAGCTTTTGTTTCCCAGATTTGTGTGATCTGTGAGTTCTTTAACACACAGGAACTGAAAGTAAAGACAGGAGGACACAGGAATAAAAACAGGGTTGGGATGATCATAACATATCAAATGATAAGAGAAAAGAGGGAAATAACACTAAGTAAAGATAACATAAATTAACGACCCTGGAGGTGGAGCAAATGAGGAAAGAAGGTGTTCTTGCAAAGGAGTGGGCTTTATCCCTAAGTGTGGTAGTAGGCTCTAGGTTTGGGTAATTATAAATCAGTGCTTCGCTTCCTGAATGTCTGGCAGGAGTTTCAAACGTTGGGCAGGACATGGGACCATACTTCACTGTGGGGACTCTCCTGCTTGTCCCAGCTCTTAGGGCCTCTCTGACCCACTCAGTAAAAGCTAGTGTTATCTTCTTTCACTGCAACGACCATGACAACACCCCTGATTCCCAAGGGGCCCCCGAGAGGGCAATGCTGGCCCTGGTGAGGGGCGAGTCCACCAGGCCTGGCCTGATCCTGCCTGTGAGATCTCGGGGGACAGGTGTAGCCCAGAGCCAGGCATGAGCCCTACTACTGCCCCCACTCTTCCAAAAATGGAAGCCACGGCTCTGAGTGTGGGCTGCCCAAGACCACAGAGCTGGTGAGCGGCAGATTCCTCTTCGCGGTCAACCTACCCCCCCCATTCCAGCGTTCTTTGTTGGTCGGCACAGCCGGCCAAACACTGGTGAAGGTTTGGCCCTGTGTGTGCAGAGGCATCTTCCCTACTCACAAGCTGTTATTACAGCCGGCCTCGGGCCAGGCCCAGTGCTGAGGGCGCAGCCACGCCGTCTGGAAGCTCTGTGGGATGGGGAGGTGACCTCCAGCCAGCAGGGCACCTCCCTGTCGAAAACACCACCCAGAGACCCCCCCGCCCCCCCCTGTATTCCTTATCCTATTACCTTGACTTCATTTTACTTTCTTTATAGCATTCCCTTGTCACTGACCAAAGGTATCTTTTTTGTTTATTTCTCTATTATTTGTTTCCACTAGAATGTAACTGTTGGGTCTAGTTTAGTTAGCGGATAAAGGAGTAGGCTCTGGAGCTGGAACGCCTGGGTCCAAAGTTTGGTTCTGCCATTTGTTAGCTGTGAAGACTTAGACAATTTATTTAGCCTTCTGTGACTCGGTTTCCTCATTTGTCAAATGGGATTAATAATGGTACCTACCTCACGGGGTTGGTTGTGAGGATTAAAAGACTAATTTTTATGAAGACTTAGCACATGCCTAAGACATAGTTAGACATTCCGTAAATGTTTATTATTATCATTAGGATAGGAATCTGGCTCTTACCCCTGCTGCATCCTCGATGGCTGGCACACAGTCGGACTCCATACACAACCAGCTGAGTACATGAAGTTATGCCAAGATCAGTACTGCCTGTTCAGCTTCCGGATGCTCTGCTCTGAGGAAACTGAGAGGCCCAATCCTAGTCCCACAGAGACCACAAAGCCACTGTGACTGTCCATGCAGCCAGTGACTTTGGCCCTGACCTTGTAGGTGCTGGAAGAGACAACAGACTCTAGGGGCATGGAGAGGGGAGAGGGAGAGTGGCCAAGAGAGAAGGGACTTCTGGGAACCCATTCAGATGGGCCCTGTAGGTTCTGAAAGGTTACTACAACAGAAGAGTCAAGATGTGTGTTTTCCCATCCTCTGGCCTCCAGGTATGTGTATAATTAACTACCAGGAAGTTTATTTTTCTCCGCTTGTGACTGTACCTTTATGACATTCCAGGTGGTTGCCAGGCACAACTATTATAGCCCAGTGTAATCAGCCCAAGGTAAACAAAGGGGGCTGGGAGAATTCCCTGAAGGGTACCTAACCCAGCCTGAAAGGCCTGGGGTGGGGGGAGATCAGGGCAGACTTCCTGGAGGTGGTGAAGCTTGAATAAGGATGGCAATTTGTGGGAAAGACTGCAAGAAATGCCCAACTCCAGTAGTTACACCATCTAAATCAAGAAAGTTGGAATGGCCTGGGGATGCATAAGTCACTGGCTCAAAAGATCTGAAGCTTCCCAGGGCAAAGGCAGGATGTGTCATCGAGGTGGGTCAGTGCCACTGCTGTGTACCGAGGAGACACGAGAAGTTTAAATGAGGTGAAACAGCATGCATTTGTCTGATCTTCAATCCTGGTCCACAAAAACCCTCAAACCTGGAAACTGGGCTTGGAATTTTTCTTAGCTCTGTGATATCAGCACTTTGAAAATAAACGGATGCAATCTTCCAATGGGCAATATTGATAAGAATGGAAAACGTACCGTCTCCCCGATGTTGTAATTCGACTTCCAGGAGTCTTCTACAGAAATACCCCCCCGAGTTAAGTAAAGATGCAGGTTCAAAGATGTTTACTGCAGCCTCGTTTGCAGTGGTGAAAAGCAAGAAACAAGTGTCCCAGGGGGGGACGGATCAGCCTCCTTCGGTGAAATGCTCCATAGCCATTAAAAATAAACTCTAACTCTAGCTCTGGTGAGAAAGGTGTCTATAGTGCATTGTTAAGTGAAAAAAGCTGGATGCAGACCATTATATATACTAGGATCCTATTTTTTAAGAAAAATTATTTCAGTTAATGAAACAAAAATGGGGAGTGGGATGTGTACCAAACTCTCCGTAGTGGTGATATCCTAGGCTAGGATTATGGAAACCTTTTACTTTCTCCATTATAGATTCTATAGCTCTGAAAAGTTTGAATTTTTCACAATGTATACCTATTTTATAAGTAGGAAAAAAAAGTAATTTTAAGAGTGAACTTATTTTTTCCCCCTCTCTGCTTTGGATTCCATGCATACAATGCCACCTTCTGGTCATGGTGTGGCTTCTTGTATATGTGTTGGGTACACAACCCATTAAATTTGAGCATTTCCCATTTGCCTCCCTGCCTGCCAAGGGAGAGCCTTTTGTTTTGCTCAGCTGGGTGTTAGGTGGGCATGAACAGACACAAGGTGGCTTTACACAGATGGTGTCTGAAGCAAAAAGACAATCCTGAAGGGGGATAAAGCAAAGAGGAGGGAGAGATGGGAGCTTTGTCCTCAGCAGTGGAACTGAGTAGAGGGAGGGATCTGCAAAGGGGAATTTTAGCAAGTTTTGCTATGTTATCTCCCTCCTTGGTGTTTTCAAGAGACCCTCAAAAAAGATTACTGTGACTTTTCAGGGCTTTTGGTAAAAGGATTTCAGATGGGATTCCTGGAGGACACAACACTGATGGAGAGAGCAGAAGGGCTTGACTTCTTTGCCATGCTGTGGCTTTCTCAAAGGAAGGGATGGTGCTGCCCAGGCAAAAGGAGTGAAACTCTCCCTTTACGACTCAGCAGGGCTCCTGGTTTACATCTCAGGCTCTTGTGAGTTGCACCTGTACAAGTCTGTCCTGAGCAGATGCTGATGAAATGGAATTCCCGGTCCCACAAAGCTGAGGACCCAATTCTACAACAGTCACCCCACCAGGGTACTAACCCCCACCAGCAGTCTTCCCTGAGCAGAGAAACACCTTCATTTGTTCTTTCATTTAACAGGTATAGCACTGGGCTAAGTGCTAACATACAGTGATAAACATAAACATGAATCAAACTATGTCACAAACAACTGTCAAACTGTGTTTCCATGTTACAGAAGGTCTACATGGCGCTATGAGAGATTATAATAGAGGATGTAACCCAGTCAGGGAGATATGAAGATGAGCAGGAGTTATACAGGGCAGGAGGGAAATGTGCTCCAGGTGGTCTTTGCAGAGGCCCTGCAGGAGGAGGAATTTGTGGCTATGGGACCCCTAAAGAAGACCCGGGAGGCTGAGCTGGAGGGGGAGGTGGGGTAGGATCAGGGGTGCCAGGACAGGAACACATTTACATTTCCAGAAGATCACTCTGGCTACAGCATGGAGAAGAGATTAGAGAAGGACCAGAATGGATAAGGGAGATAGTGGAAGAGGCCACCGCTCAGTCCCACTCCTGGTCATACATCCCAGAGAAATCATCGCACAGGCCACAAGGGGACCTACGTGAGGCTATTTACTGTGGCGTTGTGTTTGTGGTAGCCAGTAGCTAGTGACAATTTAAAGGCCTATCACCATGGTTCCAAATAAATCAAATGGGAGTACTCATTATGAAATAATGCACAGTTGTCCTAAGTAACAAGCTGAGTATTTGCACAGTGACAGGTGTTCAAAGTGAAGAGCTGAGTGAAAAAAGCAACAAAGAAAATGAGGTTTATAACACAATACCAATTAGAGAAATTAAAAATACTGGCAGGCTAGTGAGAATACGGTTTCAGTTTGGGGTGATGAGAAAATTCTGGTAATGGACGGTGGTAAGGGGAGCACAACACTGTGGCTGTGAAGAATCCCACTAAAGGTATGATTGGGAGTGGTTGAGATGGGAAAGTGTATGTTCTACAGACACTTCCAGAATTTGAAAAAAAAGAGCAACTCAAGAAACAATGACAAATGCAATGCATGATCCAGGACTGGATATAATAATGGAGGGGAAAAAGGTTGAAAAACACATTGGGGCATTTGAAAAAAATTGGAAAACCTTATATCAGTGTTAAATTTCTTGAATTTGATAACTGTACTTACAGTGGTTATATAAGCAAAAGATCCTTGTTCTTGGGAAATGTACATGGAAGTATTAGGTGTTCAAGGAAACTGATATATACAACCTACTCTCATATGTTTAGAAAATAGATAAATAAATGTAGGGACAGACAGATGGATTGATATATAGATAGATGGATAAATAGAATGATTCAGCAAATGTAGCAAAATGTTAAAATTGGTGATTCTGGGTATCTGGGTAGGGGGTATGTTGGAGTTCTCTGTAAGGGTTTTTGTATTATGTATGCAACTGTCCTGTAAGTTTGAAATTATTTAAAAATAAAAATTTTAAGGAAAAAAATGCACACTAAACAACGTGCGTGTTTTACCAAGGATATCCACCCACATTATTAAGGAAAGGCGGAGGAGTGGAGAAAGGAGATGAAAGGGCATAAATACATAAGACAGGACAGAGGCTGTGCAGAGCCCAGTAATGATAGTGTGCCATGAAATGAGAAATATGAGTAACTCAACCTCTGCAACTGCAATTAAAAAAATAAATAAAAAGCTTTTGCAGCTATTCAGACAAGAGGGGAGATAGCTTGGACTAGGATGGATGTGGTAGAGATGGAATAGCGGATGGGATTATGTGCCATGTAAAGCATTTTAAACAGTGCCCAACACATAAGTGCCCAACAAAGTGACCTGTTACTATTTTTATATTACAGACACTTAGTGATGGATTGGCTATGGGAGGGGTAGGGTGAGAATAATTCCCAGGTTCTGGCTTGAATAGCATGTGAGAAATAAAAACAAGAACAGACAATTCTTTCAAGAAATTTGTATGTGAAGGGGAGGACAGAGCTATCCCTTACATGTATGCAATACTCTAAAACACTTTTTAAAAATTAGCCAAGGAATACATATTCATACTGAAAAAAAAACAAAAACAAAAATTAAAGGTAAGAAAAAAAAACTCTAAGCCAGAAGTTTCTCCTATATTTGACAATCAGGAAATATAGCTTTTGAGACCTTTACAAATGCAAAAATTGCAAAATCCCTGCTAGCATAACTTTCATAAAATGCAGGATATAGAACAGAATGGATGGATGGTCATGGCATTGAGATGGAGACCTCAGGAAGAAAAGCAAGCTTGATGGGGGAAAATGATGTGCTAAGTTTGGGGCTGAAACAGTTTCAGTATCAGATTCTGAGATTCTCTAATGAATAAATATTTGAGGGCCTGCTATGTGCCAGGCACTGTGCTGGGTTCTGGGCATACACAGGTGAGCAGAACAGATTATCCTGAGCTCACAAGGCCTGAAAGTCTATCAAATAGTCAAACAAATACTTATAAACTATGTTAGGGATTATGTAAGAAATTATAAGATACCATCATGTCATTAGATAAAAACCATTTTAGCTAAATGCTTGTCTAGATCCTTACTACTTTCCTTGGGAAAACTCCCTAGAAGTACGGTTCTTGATCCAAAGATACGTCTGTTATCGTTTTATTGTTTTTTAATAAAGGCTTTAAAGAATGGAAGATGACACCGAAAACGGACTCAAGGACTCGGGTTTGTAAAATCAGCTGAAGAGCCGGGAACAGTGGTGGGTCAAAACTACATTTCCCAAAGGGCAGCGCGGCACGTCACACACGAAAGACTGCGCATGCGTAAAAGTCTCCTACGGGCTGCGACCAGTACCATACAGGGGAGAAAAGGGTGGGAGGTTTTCGACGCGCCGCGAATCTTCGAACGCAAGTGCGTTACCTTGCGCAGCTGTGGTAAAGGGTTAGAGGGGCGCGCCTGCTCTCGCCGTCGCAGTTTTCAGCGCGACGTACTTGTTTCGTCCGTGACCCGGTAAGTGGGGATGGGTCGCGGTCGGGGACCTCCGTAGAATCGGGAGGACTGGGGGCCAGAGGTCCCTTCTGTGCGTCTCCCTCCCGGGGCCACGCCGCTTTGGCTCTGGAGGGGCGGTGCGCACGCGCCCTGGGCGGGAAGAGGCGGGGTTCAGGGCAGGAGCGGGTGGCCCTGCGCCTGGCTTTCCGTGAGGTCTGCGCGTGCGCCCCATCGGCTCCAGGGTGAGGGTGGGAAACGCGACACGTGGAGTAGGCTAGCGCGTCGCGCCGTGCGGTGGGCCTCGCAGGCTAGTAGTTTTTATTATTTACTCAGAGTGTGACCATCTTAACAGCAGACAGCAACTGCACTCTTCCGTCCTCCAGAAACTCCAGTTACCGCCTCATTTACCTGCCCCTTTGTGCAGCCAGAGGCTTGGGTCTGTGCTCGCGAGCATCTTGTTGTCCCTTCCAAGTCTATCTTAAGCCCACCCCGGTCAGGCTTTGGCCCGCATCTTTCTACTAAATTAACTGCCGTCAAAGCCACCAGTGACCCCTAGGTTGCCAAGTTCAGGGTTAAGTTGGTTCCTCAAAACAGCAGCAGGATTTGGTGGACTGTGTTTGATCACTGTCCCTTCTTCAAACACTTTCTTCATTTGGCTTCCAGGACATTCTTTCCCTCAGTCCTGCTCATTCTTGCCCCTGCTCCGTATCTTACGATTGAACTGTCCCAGGGCCTAGTCTTACCTCTCTTGTCTGTGTTCACTCCCTAGTATCGGTTTCAAGGCTTTAAATAAATAAATATGAATACCACCCATTGTGCTGCTTTTTAAATTCTTTTCTTCAGTCCAGTGCTCTACTCGAACTCCAGATTCTTATATTCAACTCCCATATGACATCTCTTAAATGTCTGATAGGCATCTCAAACATGTCCATAAGAAATTTTTATTTTTACTCTTCTCATGCATGCATCTTCCCCAATCTTCCCATCCTAGTTCCTGGCACCACCATTGCAGCTGCTCAGACCTAAAACTTTGAGTGATTAAAGAGATAACATAGAAGTTTCTATTTTAATCATTTTTAAGTGTATAATTTATCCCTATTAATTATATTCACAGTGTTGAATATAATTCACCACCAAAACTTTTCCTCATTAAGCATTAAATACCCCTTCCCCCTCCCCCCCTCCCCATAACCTCCAATTTACTTTCTGTCTCTATGAATTTGCTTATTCTAGGTATTTCATAGAGGTGGAATCATACAATATTTGCCCTTTTGAGTCTGGTTTATTTCACTCAGCATAAAGTGTCTGAGGCCCTGGTTACAATTCTTTGGGGTATATATCTAGGAGTGGAATTGCCAGGATCATATTTAACTTTTTGAGGAACTGCCAGATTGTTTAAATTTGGCTGCTCCATTTTATATTCCCCACCAACAGTGTATAAGGATTCCAATTTCTCCACATCCTTGCTCTATTAGTCAGGGTTCTGTAAAGATAACAGGAGATATCTGTGAATATGAGATTTTCAAAAAATGTCTCATGCAACTGTGGGGAATGCACGAGTCCACAAAGTCCGTAGGACAGGATGTACAAGTCCAAAGTCTGTAGGGCAGGCTGTGAGCTGGCAACTCAGATGAACTCTCCAGGGGAGGCTGGCTGGCTGAACAAAAAGTAAATTTTCTTTCTTCTCCTTTAAGAGTCTTCAGCTGATTGGATTAAGTCCAACTGAATGGATTCTCTGATTGCGGAAGACACTTCCTCAGTTAATCCTAGATGTTATCAGTCACAGATGCAACCAATTGGTGATTTAATAGAGCAGCTTTCTGGTTTATTAACCAGCCATGAAATGTCCTTGCAGTAACAGGCCAGTGTTTGCTTGACCAGACAACTGGGCACCATCACCTGGCCAAGTTGACACATGAACCTAACCATTGTGCTTGCCAATACTTGCTATTTTTTGTTTTTTTAATAATCGCCGTCCTAGTGGGTATGACATGTTAAGTGATTCTTGATGTCTTGCTTCTCCCTTCTCCATCAAATCTGTTAGAACATATGTATCCTTGATGTTCTGAAGTTTCATTGGATGTCTGTGGAAATTCTCTTCAGCACTTGATAGGCCCTTTCTGCCCAAGAATTGGTGTTTTCAGTTCTTTAACGTTCTCTGTCATTTTTTATTCAGATTTATCCAATTATCTATTCTGTTCTTTGTACCTCCATTATAGTGCTTATTTCACCTGCAAGTAAGTATATGGAACTACTTGTATAATGCCTGTGTTCCTTTCTGGATTGTAAGTTTCCTAAGAGAAGGCTGGGAATGTATTTGTTTCACTCACTGCTATACATCTCTCAAGCCTGGCACAGATCAGGTGCTTCGTAAATGTCATTGAATGAATGACTTTATAAAGGGGAAGTACCTCTTCTCCATAGGTGGGAGGTACAGAATCCCTCTTTAGCTATGTTGGTAGTGACTATTTTTCTGAGGATGGGGGGAACATGTCCAGCCTCAGAATCGCTGCAATGTGTCCAAGTTGAAAAGTGGTTTTAAAGGGTTCCCAGGACTCCATTCATTTCAGCATTCCATTTTGAGGACTTAGTAGTTGCCAGGCCCTGTGCTAGGTGCTGGGGATATAAAGATGAATAAAACTGCATCCCTCTCTTCTAAGTGCTCTTGATCTGGTGGGAGAGACAAGTGAAGCAGTCTCTCAGTGTACGTGTGACAAAAACAGGAGTTTGCATGTGGGGCTTTGGAAGTTTCATAGAATTTTGATTGCTCTTGGCATTGGGGCAGATGGGAGGGACCTAGGGGTGGCTAGAGCCGCTGCAGGTATTTCTGAGTGTTGAATGCTTGGTCCTTTGACCCTAGTGTACCATACAAATATTTCCATGTTCTCTTGGGCCATAATGTGAAGAAAGGTTGGCAAGTATTACTGTAGAAGTGTCAATATTTTAGTGCTGCCATTTGATTTGGACCCTGAAAGATGAGTAAATTTGAGAGACCCAGAGGGGCAGGGGGAAGGAGCAAAGGGCATTCAAAGCAGGAATAACAACTTGGGCAAAATTGCAGAAGCATGAAAAGCTGTGCTTGTTTGAAATGGAGTTGGGGGAGTGGAATTGGTCAGTGGGGCTTTTGTAGTTAGAGTCAGTAGGAAAGGGTGGTTGGAGAGGTGCTCTCCAGATTCTGAAGCCATACCTGGAAGGTGTTTAGTAGTTCATTGTCCATTTTATAAATACCTGGCCCCACCACTAGGCACCTTGTTCTCCGTGGGTAGGTCCATTGGAGACCATAGTTATAGAGATCAGCTCTGGAGCTAGCAAGTGGGGTCATGTGGTAAGGCAAAGGCTTTTTTCCCCCCGATGTTTAAATTTGTAAGCAAAGATTGTTACAAAGGTTTTAAAAGACTTTTGATGAATCATCTGCACTGGAAATAAAAAATACCTAAATTCTGTTACTTGAGATTTGTGTATCTGTGGAGTGGAAGGCAGTTGGTGAACACAGAACTAAAGAGTTGGAAGGCGATACTAAGGGCCATTTGAGTCCTGAAGGCTCAAGTACCAGAGTTTGGTTCTAGAGTGGGTTTGAGACCCCTGTCTGCCATTTTTCAGTGTTGCACGTTTCCACTAGTGCTAAATTCATAGTACCTATTTCATAGGATTGTTGGGAGGATTAAATAGGGTAATCTACATAGAAGTGCTTAGCATATTGTAGGCACTCAGTGAGGATTAGCTGTGATTAATAACTTTCTTTTCCTACCTCCTTTTTTCCGATGCCACAATAACCACCACCTTCCTGGGTACGCTTGCTGTGATCTCTGTGTCATCATAATAGCTCGATAGTTGATTGGCAGTTTACAGTAGACAACATGCTTCTACCTCCATGATCTCATTGAATATGCAGAAGTTTTGACATAATTTGCGATTAGGAGGAAGAGCTTGAATTTTAGAATTGGCAGCTTTGCATTCCAATCCCAGCTCAACACCCGTATTTCCTAGCTGGACTAGCTAGCATAACTTAACCTCTAACTTCAGTATCCCCAACTGTTAAGAGGGCAGGCTGATATCTATCTTACCAGGATTGCAGTAAGGTTTAAATAAGAAATACCTGTGTTAGCTCCAGTACAGAAGCATGGTAGGTACTATGTTAAAAAAAAAAAAAAAAGGCCTTTTCCCCTCAACTTAACTTTTTTTTTTTAAAAACCGATTGATGAATGATAATGACTGGATTGACTATGTTTACTTGTGTTGTCTTAAGGCCAGCCGCTTAATTTTAGAGTGGTTTAAGTGTATGATGTTTGGATTTGTTTATACGAAGCCTTGGCCACTAGTAGACAGATGGTCCTTTGGGACCAGACAGCAGTTTTAGGCTGGTGTTTAGCATTCAGTGTTGGCCCACACCCTATAACTTTGTCCCTAAGAATAATCTCTTCAGATCCTGCCTATCAAAAATTCATTTTACCAATCAAGTTTGTCAGTTACAGGTAACAAAAAGCCAATCCAAAGTAGCCTAAGAGGAAAGGGGAGCATTTATTGACTCTAAAGAGTCATGGCCACCTTCAGGCATGGCTAAATCCACATGTCCTTAGGATTTTCTCTTTCTTCTCTGCTTTACTCCATGTTGATTTCTCTTTCAGGCAGGCTTTCCACGTGGGTCCTGCAGCAGTTCCAGACTTCTGTGCTGCCCTCTTAACAAACACCTGAAAGAGGGTGCCTCTTTGCAGATAGCTGCAGCCAAAGACCTGAAATTGATGTTGATTGGGCAGGCTTAGTTCACATATCTCTTCCTAAACCACTCACAGTGGTCAGGTGGAATGTAATACTTTCTTTGGCCCAGGTCATGAACCCATCCTTGGAGCTAAGGTGAGGGATAATTCCCCAAAGGGAAATTGGAGTGTTGTTACCAAAATGGAGACAAGGTGCTGGGAAATATACTCTGAGGGTGCTTCCAGTAATGGTAGAATAGCTTATGAGGTCAACCCTCCTGCAAATAATGATTATGAACTCTGCAAAGAATATAAAAACCACTCTCAGAGGGTATTGGCAAGCAACCAAAGTAGGCAATAACTAGAGAGGAGTTGATACTTGGAAAAAGAGAATGGCACTGGTGAGTTTCCTGTTTCTTTGTTTTAATTTTATGCCTTGTCTCCTGTCAGAGGGCCATCCTAGAAAAGGAGTAGTTACAGAAAGGGAATTCCAAAGTCTCTATAAAACTCTGCCCCCAGATAATCCAAGTGTCTATCAACCAATGAATGGATCAACAAAATGAAGCCTGTCCATACAATGGAGAAAAAAGGAATGAAGTACTGAAACGTGCTGCAAGAATGGATGAACCTTAAAACATTATTTTCAGTGAAAGAAGCCATTCACAAAAGGCCTGGTATCATATGATTCCATTTATGTGAAATGTGCAGAATAGGCAAATCCATAAAGATAGAAAGTAGATTAGTGGTTGTCAGGGGCTGGGGAAAGGGGAGAATGGGAAGTGACTGCTAATGGGTATGAAGTTCCTTTCTGGGGTGATGAAATGTTCTAAAATTAGATAGTGGTGATGGTTGTACAATTCCATGGATATACTAAAAAATTTGCCGAACCATGCACTTTAAAAGGAAGCATTGTATGGTGTGTGAATTACTATTCAATAAAGCTGTTATTTAAAAAAAAAAGTCTGCAGAGACAGAAAGTACATTAGTGGTTACCATGGGATGGGGAAGGAGAAGGGGGAGCATATGTTTAAAAAAATAAATTTAAAAAAGGAATCTGTAGCAGGAATGTACTTGATAAAGCAATGAGTACAGTTTTGAATACATCATAATGTTTTTCTCTTTTTGATGAGAATTACAGGAAATTAATGAGAATTCCTGTGGTGAAAGATATGCCCAAGTCTCTGGATGGCCTCTGAACTTCACAAGTACAGGGCACACTCCAAGGAGTTCAGCTGATGCTGAAAGAACTGTACAGAGATTTCAGCTGATGCCTGCTATAGGGAAGACTGATTTGGAGTTTCAATTCGGCTAGACTTAACTGCTTGCTAAAACAAACAAAAAAAATTAAAAACCTTTCTCCACTGTAATTCCACACTGTTTTCATCATCCCAAACCAAAACTCATACTCATTTAGCAATAACTCCCCAATCCCCTGTCTCCCATCTCTGGTAACCACTATTCTGTTTTCCAAGTCTGAATTTACTTTTTGTAACTGTTTCCTATAAGAGAAATCATACAATACTTGTTCTTTTGTGTTTGGCTTATTTCACTCAACATCTTCACATTTTGTCCAAGTTGTGGCATGGACCAGCGCTTCACTTCTTTTTACAGCTGAATATTCCATTTTATGGATATATCACATTTTGTTTATCCATTCATCCATTGATGGACACTTGGGTTGCTTCTACCTTTTGGCAGTTGTGAATAATGCTGCTGTGAATACTGATGTAACTTTCTGAATCCCCATTTTCAGTACTTTTAGGTATGTACCTAGGAGTGGAATTGCTAAGTCATGTGATAATTTTTTTTAACTTTCTGAGGAACTACCAAATTGTTTTCCACAGCACCTGCACCATTCCTACCAATAGTGTATGAGGGTTCACTATTTCTCTGCATCCTCGCCAACACTTGTTATTTTCCATTTTTTTGATAGCCATCCTGGTGGGTGTGA
>PVKY010005104.1:0-18025 GCA_004027775.1 Bradypus variegatus
AGGGGCTGGATAAAGGTTAGCACCTCAGCTTCCCTCAGTCAGGGGTCATGCAGGGACCTGCTGCTTGGTCTCTGCCTGGGTTCCCTGCCCCCTCAGGTGCCCTCTGCTTGCTCTCTTCCCAGCTCTCCTTTGGTTTCTGGACCCCTCACGCTGCCTTCCACTCACCCTTCACAGGTCTTCAGCTTCGAGATCAATGTGAGTGTCGCCGTCATCACGTTTGCCTCCAAGCCCAAAGTCATCATGTCCATCCTGAGTGACGATTCCCGGGACGTTACAGAGGTGATGAGCAGTCTGGAAAATGCCAGCTATAAAGGTACGGGTATCATCAAATGATGGTGATGGAGAGAAGTCTGAGAGAGAATGAGGCTGCTCAGTGGCATTTGAATCTGGGGCTCTGGGGCTCTGGGCTCTGGTTCCTCGGGTGGGGGGTGGTTTCTAAATCCAGGGCCTTGGCCAGGGAGGCCCAGCTCCCATCAACTCATGGCCTCCTTTTAAGTGCTGCAAGTCCAAATGCAGGTGCAGGTGAGGGGGACATCTGGTTTTCATGGCTCAGCACATTGCCTCCACAGGTCATTATCCACCTCTGCACACCTGTACGTCACCTGCGTGGAAAGCTTCTGGGGCAGAAGGTAGCAAATGGTTAAAGACAAACAAACAAACAAACAAAAAATCCCAAACAGCTCAAGCTCTTTGGAAACCCCATCTTTGGATCTTGGGATTTTAGAGTGGCCTTCGATAGGAGGCTATGCAATGAGCATTTCTAAGGTAGAAAGACTTTTTTTTTAATTCAGTTTTATTGAGATATATTCACATACCATACAATCATCCATGGTGTACAATCAACTGTTCACAGTATAAGGTGGAAAGACTTTTCATGTTTGAACAGACAATGATACCAAATTCCTATGTAGATGGCAAAGGTCTGAGTTTATCAAACCAGCTGATAAATGCATTTCCAACAGCTGGGAGACAGAGTGCTTCTCTTCCCTGAGGTGGTAGGCAGAAAGTTTCTAAAAGAGTCCTTCCTCCTGGCATATTCCAGACCATGAAAATGGAACTGGGACCAACATGTATGAGGCCCTAAATAGTGTCTATATCATGATGAATAATCAAATGGAACGCCTTGGCATGCACACGGCGGCCTGGACGGAAATCCGACACGCCATCATCCTTTTGACAGACGGTGAGTATCGTCGTCTCTGCAAGTGAGTCGGGCATGGTAGGCAGAGCAGAAAACCCGCATTCTGATGCCGTTCTGCCATGTCAAGCCTCAAGTTCTTATTCCTAAGATAGAAATCATGATGACAATAATGACAATGACAATAACGATAGCGATCCTCCTTTCCCTGCACAGTTTTTTCAGAGAGCAATTTAAGTAGTTCATGTGAAAGTGCTTCTTTACTAGTAAATGCTAGTTATGTTATACCCAGGAGGTGAGCTAGCTTGAGAGAGATGGGAAGACGTAGCCTGAGAGCCGTGGTGCTGGGGTGCGTGGACGGAAGGAGCAGTCTGTGGGTGGATCCAGCCTTTGTCAGTCATCTCTTGTTTTTTGGATGAGTTACACAGCCTCAGCAAGACTCGGTTTTCTTATCCATAAAACGAGGATACCCACATTGCCTGGGATTGTCTCGAGAATTAAAAGAGATAAGTACATGAAGAGCCTGGTCCGATACCTGGCACGTGGAAAATTCCAGTAAATGGTATAGTTTAAAACATACATCGGCAGTATAAAGGTTTCAGTTCCCAGGCTGAGTGCTTGCCCACCCTTCCAGGGCTCTGGGGAATCCTGATACACACCCAGGTGAACGATTCTGTTCCCTCCCTGGTATAGGAAAGTCCAACATGGGTGGCTCTCCTAAGCGGGCTGTCGACAATATCAAAGAGATCCTGAACATCAACCAGAAGAGGAATGACTACCTGGGTGAGCCTCAGAAACCCCCACACCCACCCCCTCAGTGCCCCTGCAGGTGGCACAAGGCCTCTTCCTGAGGTTCCAGCCTGAGGCTGCAGGCTGTTGTGCTCTGTGTGGCAGCGACTGAGGGTTGCCTTGAAGCGTGCAGAGTCCGCAGGCAAATTGTCCAGAGTTTCAGCCTTGGTTCCATCTTGACTTGCCGTGGCTATGGACATCTCCCCAGGAGGAAGGGGCTAGATTCCTTGTAGGGACCCTCCCTGACATTTTCTCTTTTGGGGTATGGATAACTATCTGAGGCTTGGTCAGTTACAGCCTCTAAAGGAACAACTCCTTAGGTTCAAACCAAACACAAATTGCACTGATCTTTGACCAGGAAAGAATTTCAGAGAGAGACTCTCCAGGCAAGGAGGGCAGCTGGTTTTGAGCCCCCAAGTTTCACCTTCTCCTTGTGTCTTCTCCTTTTCCATTCAGGGTCCCCACCCCACCTGCTCCTCAGGGATAAGCTGATTCCTCTTTAAAACTCCAGCAGGAGAAAGACAACACTCAAATCCCACTCCCACCTCCCTTAGCCTCACTGGGCCAGTTCCAGAACACCATATTAAAAAAGAAAGGGACACTGAAGGGAACTAGTCAAAGATAACACCCTGGACATGGTAATTGTCCAGCTCGCACTCTCACTGCCTCTGACCACCCTTGCTGGATTATTTCCTGGCTAGAGACTTCTTGTTCCCTACACCCAACATAAGGCCCACTGGAAGCAAGAGTGACCATGAGGGATGCTAGGATGGGAGAAGCCTGGACCCTGTGGGCCACCTTGGGGCACCCACACTCAGAGGCCAGCGTGGACGGTTGTGCAGGCCCCAGGTCTCCAGTGAGGAGGGAAGGCTTTGGGCCCCTCTTCCGGGTTCTACATTTGACAAGGATGACCAGATCCAAAGCTCTGGCTCCAGGCTATGTGCCTGAGTTCTTTTCATTCAGTCCATCATTTATAAGTACTCTCAGAGGGCCTCTCCTGGGCCTACAGCTGTGAACAAAACAGACAAACATGCCTGCCTGCATGGGGCTGCCCTCCCGAGCGAGCAATAAACAAGATAAATGAGATCATACAGCACAATAAATAGTGAGATGTGCTAAGGCATAAGACAGAGCTGGTAGAGGGAAGGACCTGTCAGAGGCATAGTGGCTTTAGACAGGGAGGGCGGAGAAGTCCTCACTGAGAGGTGTCACTTGAGTCCAAGTCTCAAAAGGTAAGAAGGGAGCCACGTGGACATGGGAGAGGAGTGAAGTGGGTGGAGGCACCAGGGCCAAGGCCCTCAGGGCAGAATGAGACACTGAGAGGAGGCCTGCGTGGCTGGGAGAGTGATGGCTGGGGAAGCGGGCGGGGGTGTCCAGCTCCTGCAGGGCTTTGTAGGACAGAGTGACTTCCACATTATAGCCTCCTGTCTCATGGGGTAGCCCCTCAGCCACAGAATTCTGGTGCTTTCTGTCCTCCCCACTAGACATCTATGCCATTGGGGTGGGCAAGGTGGATGTGGACTGGAAAGAACTGAACGAGCTGGGGTCCAAGAAGGATGGGGAGAGGCATGCTTTCATTCTGCAGGACACAAAGGCTCTGCTCCAGGTCTTCGAACACATGCTGGGTGAGTGAGCTTTGCCCACATGGGAGCAGGGCAGGGCCGAGGGGGCAGCAGGGGTCTCAGCCCCTCTCGTGCCTCCTTCCCCATCTGCTTCTCACCCTCAGACGTCTCCAAGCTCACAGACAGCATCTGCGGGGTGGGGAACATGTCAGCCAATGCCTCTGACCAGGAAAGGACACCCTGGCACGTCACCATTAAGGTAAGACTGGGAAGGAGGGCTGGGGCTTGGGTCGCCGAGGTGAAATGTGCCAGGAACCTGAGGATGGCCCATTCCCCCTGCAGCCCAAGAGCCAGGAGACCTGCCGGGGGGCCCTCATCTCGGACCAGTGGGTCCTGACGGCCGCTCACTGCTTCCGCAATGCTGAGGACCTCTCTTTGTGGAGAGTCATTGTGGGTAAGGCAGGGCAGCACAAGGCTCTTGACCCTGGGACTGCCACCTGTCTCCAGCCTCTGTGTCCTTTGGTTGCTTTGGACCAGCCTAATCTACCATGCCATTCCCAGGGGATCCCAACTCCCAGTGGGGCAAAGACTTCCTGATTCAGAAGGCGGTGATCTCCTCAGGGTTTGACGTCTTTGCCAAGAAGAAGCAGGGGATCCTAGAATTCTATGGTGATGACATCGCCCTGCTGAAGCTGGCTCAAAAAGTGAAGATGTCCACCCATGCCAGGTGCCAGGAGGGCACCCCGTGGGGAAGGGTGCTCTGGGGAGCCCGGGAGGAGGGATGCCGAAGGGCCGGCCTGTGTGACCTGCACCCTTCTCCCCAGGCCCATTTGCCTTCCCTGCACGGAGGGGGCCAATCTGGCTCTGCGGAGACCCCCAGGTAGCACCTGTCGGGACCACGGTGAGTGCTGGGGCTTAAGGCGTGGGAATTGCTGGGGCCTGGGAGAGGGATGGAGTTCCCAAGCCAGGAGGAGTCTGGGTTCTGGGAATGGGGACCAGCACCCACATCCCCTTCTCCTCGGCTGCAGAGAGCAAACTTCTGGACATGCTGAGTGTTCCTGCCCATTTTGTGGCCTTGAATGGGAGCAAACTGAACATTAATCTCAAGATGGGAATGGAGGTGAGGGGCTCTGGCCCAGGATGCTGTGGGGGACAGGATTCCCAGGACATTTCTTCTGTTCTGGCTTCGGCTGTTTTCTCCTTCCAGCCCGTGTCAGCCCTCCTCCTGGCTTGCCTCGTCTGCCAGGTGTCCCCTGGGTCTGCTCATTCCATCCCTTTCTCCTGCTCCCCTCACACTGCAGAGGGATGACTGTATCAAGGTGGTCTCCCAACACACAGCCATGTTCCCCAACCTGACGTCTGTTGGAGAGGTGGTGACGGACCAGTTCCTCTGCAGTGGGACAGGCAAGGATGACAATCCCTGCAAGGGTGAGCTCCCTTCCTCCTCCCATGCCTGGATTCCTGGGCGGGGGGTGGGGGCAGCCGCTGGTGGACACCAGGGCACCATGTGCTGCCTTGAGGACAGTGGAGCTGGGGGATGAGTCAGGATAACATGGCCCCCTCTCCCTCCTTTATGCAGGAGAATCTGGGGGAGCAGTTTTCCTTGAGCGAAAATACAGGTTTTTTCAGGTGAGAGAAGGGGGAAACTCGCAGGACTGGGGTGACTGGGTCTTGGCCTTGGTGGGAGAATGGGGCTGGGGTAGACTCTCACTCTCTTCACTTCCTTCTTCCAGGTGGGCCTGGTGAGTTGGGGTCTCTACAGCCCCTGTGTCAGCGCCAACAAAAACTTCCGCCAAAGGGCTCCCCCTGGCAGGGTCCCACCACCGCGAGACTTCCACATCAATCTCTTCCGCCTGCAGCCGTGGCTGAGGCAGCACCTGCAGGATGTCCTGAAGTTTTTGCCCCTCTAGTCACAGCCACCGACCCCTTACCTGTCTTGCCAGGATCTGTCACCCCGCCCCCACCCCTACCTCTGACTTTCCACACTCAGACCGTCACCCATCCTCACTCCTAGCTCTGAGCAAAACTTGTCCTCCAGGATACCACCAAGCAGCGCACCCAAGCTGGGGGATCCCTGGGGCCCGTGCCAGCACTGCCTGTCCCTGATCCCCACCTCCCCAGCCGCAGCCCATGTTCAAATCCCTCTCTGGTTTGTCTCACCTCTCCTCTCACTTTCCCATGGAATTTCCCAATTATGAAATTAATAAAAGTTAATGATTTCCACATCCATCTGTGCCCTGGCCTGGGGTCGGGGTGGTGCTGGGCCAGGTTGGCCTGTGGAGGGAGGGACCAAGATGATTCCAGGAATCACAGGAGGGCAGGTCAGAGACCCTGCTGGATAAACAGCCGCTGGACTCTGCCCCATCACACACGGCCCACCAGGGAGTGAGTGCGGTGCAGTCTGGGTTTGCTGGAGAAGAGCTGGCAGCAGAGACGGGGTGTTGAGGGGGAGAGTCCTGGAGTTTGGGCATCAAAAGTTGGGGTTTGTGCAGTTTCTATTTACTTGACTGGAAGCTCAGCGGGGCCCTCCCACTTGGACTTTCCGGAAAGTGATGCGTGTGAGGGGCGGGGCGAGTGAGCCACAGGTGCCAGACACAGATTGCATAAAAGCCTGGGCACTGGTGGGAGCCAAGGAGGAGTGTGACCAGGCCCAGGGCTGGAGTTTCTGCTTAGACACGGAGCCACAGACACGCAGCATAAGAGGATAGTGGGCCACCCTGCCCCCATCGCCAGCTTCTCTCCTGTCTTCCACCGCCATGGGGAGGAATCTCAGCTTCCCTTTCTGCCTCTTTCCCTTGGTCCTGGGCCTCTTGTCTGCAGGTAAGTGAGGGTCGCCTCCCCTCTCCTGCTGCTCCAACATCCCTGTCAGCCTCGGCCTCCTGGGGCCAGGCTTAATCAGCCTTTCTCTTTAGGTGTGAGCACATCTCCATTGCCTGAGGCCCAGCTCCAAAGCCCCTGCTCTCTGGAGGGGGTGGAGATCACAGGTGGCTCCTTCCGACTTCTCAAGGAGGGCCAGGCACTGGAGTATGTGTGTCCCTCCGGCTTCTACCCCTACCCTGTGCAGACTCGCTACTGCAGATCCTGGGGCTCCTGGAGTACCCTGCAGACCCAAGACCGAAAGGTTGTCAAGAAGGCAGAGTGTAAAGGTTGGAGGGCAGTGAAGGTGGGGGTGGGTCAGGGGAGGGGCATGGAACAGGTCAGGTCTCGGTTTAGTGCTGCATTGAGACCAGGCAGGCTGAGCAGAAGTTGGGGGGTCTCTAGTTAGAGTTGGGAAGAGCAGGAGTAGGAGCTGCTCCAGGGTTCAGGGAGGGAAGGAGGGAGGAGAAAGGAGAGCTAACATTTACCCAGCACTTACCCTGCAGCAGGCAGCCCTTGAGGTTAAAAGAACACTCAGAAATGGGGACGGTGGAGCAGGGGTTGGGGGGTAGATGCTGATCCTGTGGGACCAGGAAGGTGCTATTTGTCAGTGGCAGGATCCTGAGACCAAGAGGGATACCCCAAAGGACAGTGCTTCCCTCTCAGTGATTCCCACTTGTCTCCCTACCCAAAGAAATTCGCTGTCCAAGACCACAGGACTTTGAGAACGGGGAGTTCTGGCCCCGGGCCCCCTACTACAATTTGAGTGACGAGATCTCCTTCCATTGCTACGACGGTTACACTCTCCGGGGCTCTGCCAATCGCACCTGCCAAGCGACTGGACGGTGGGATGGGCAAACAGCGATCTGTGATGATGGAGGTGAGAAGGGTTCCCTCCTGCCACATTACCCTTTCTCCATTGACTCACCTGCCTGAGGAACTGGCACCAAAACTCTTGCTTTCCGCCTTGCTTTGGTTCTCACCTCCATGTCTTGTGCCTCTGCAGCGGCGTACTGCCCCAACCCGGGCATTCCCATTGGCACAAGGAAGGTGGGCAGCCAGTACCGCCTTGAAGACAGCGTCACCTACCACTGCAGCCGGGGACTCACCCTGCGTGGTTCCCAGAAGCGAACGTGCCTGGAAGGTGGCTCTTGGAGTGGAACGGAGCCTTCTTGTCAAGGTGACCCTTGAACCGTGACCCCAGTCAGATCCTGCACTCCATCCTAATGTCCCCATGCCAGGGCACTATCTTCTCCCCCTACCTCAACCCAGCTTCTTCCTCATTTCTTCCAAAGATCCCTACAGAGCTTTTCTCATTTCTGAGAGTTTACCACCCTGGAAAGCCACCATCCTGTTTCTCTAGCCACTGCACCCCTGACTCTCCCAAACATGTGAACTGATTTTTGACTGCTCCTCAGACTCCTTTATGTATGATACCCCTGAAGAGGTGGCCGAAGCCTTCCTGTCTTCCCTGACAGAGACCATAGAAGGAGCTGATGCTGAGGATGGACACAGCCCAGGTTTGAATGCAGAGAGGGGAGGCAGGGCTGGGATTTGGGGGAAGATGAAGAAGGGGCAGGAGGACAGGACATGCTGGAGTCTGAGCCTCTCTGGTGACACTCAGGAGAACAACAGAAGCGGAAGATTGTCCTGGACCCCTCAGGTTCCATGAACATCTACCTGGTGCTGGATGGATCCGACAGCATTGGAGCCAGCAACTTCACAGGGGCTAAGAAGTGTCTCACCAGCCTCATTGAGAAGGTGGAGTTCCCTGCCCCCTAAACTTGGTGACACTGAACATACCTCACTGCTTTCCAGGGCTAGCTCCCTGGTGCCCACAGGACCCTAGAAAATTTCCAAGTCCTCTCCTTTCTTTTCCTACTTGAAACAGTTTCTTGACCTTTACCACAAACTGTTTCATGAACCTCAGGGTGACTAGTTAGCCCTTGAACCTCTGGCTCTATAATCTTTGTCCCAGCAAAATTAATAACTTCTCCGAACCACAGCATTCTCACTTTAATGCCTGTAACCCCTTGCAGGTGGCAAGTTATGGAGTGAAGCCAAAATATGGTTTAGTGACATATGCCACAGAACCCAGTATTTTGATCCGAGTATCTGAGGCAAGGAGCAGCGATGCATCCTGGGTCACGGACAAGATCAACGAAATCAGTTATGAAGGTCAGAGATTAGGGAAGATGATGACAGGAGGTTCATTTGGGGGTCAGAGAGGTCAGGAGGGTTAGGGGTGTTGTGGGGAGAGGGGGCAGAGAGGACCACTTTTAGTAAAAGGGAAGATGGCAGAGTCATTGGAGGACAGAGGTTAATGGGTAACTGCTGGGGCCTGGGTGGACCACTTTGTGGTATAAAGGAAGTCAAAGGGTTGACAGTTAACTCAGTCAAAAAATGTGGGATCAAGGATGGTTTGGAAGACCAGGTGAGATGGTGACCTCTTCCCTCTCCACAGACCACAAGTTGAAGACAGGGACCAACACCAAGAAGGCCCTCCAGACAGTCTACAGCATGATGAACTGGATAGGGGATAAACCCCCTAAAGGCTGGAACTACACCCGTCATGTCATCATTCTCATGACTGATGGTCAGCAGGGACCGCTCTCTTGTCCCATACACCCCACCCTGACTCCAGCATGTGGCCCTTAAAGCCCACATGTAACACTGGGCTCACGACTGGGGCCCCAAATGCTACACATACATAGCCGACTTGAGTTCTCCAGTGACAAGGAGCTCTCTGTGATCTATCACCTCTATCCCCTGCTCAATCCACTCACCCAGCCATGTGTGTCACTGCCTCTAGCCAATTTGTCTCCCTTGACCTTCTCCTTCTTCCTTCCTTGCCTTCTACAATCCTGGTCCCCATCTCTTCCACAGGCTTGCACAACATGGGTGGGGACCCAGTCCCTGTCATTGGTGAGATCCGGAGCTTGCTGGACATTGGCAGAGACCGCAAAAACCCAAGGGAGGATTATCTGGGTGCGTAACCTAACCCAGAACCCAGCATCCCATTTTCTCAGCTGCTGTCCCCCAGGGCCTGGACCTTCACTCTCCCTCTTGCTCCTACAGATGTCTATGTGTTTGGGATTGGACCTTTGGTGGACCAAGTGAACATTAATGCTTTGGCTTCCAAGAAGGATAAAGAGCAACATGTGTTCAAAGTCAAGGACATGGAACACCTGGAGGATGTTTTCTACCAAATGATTGGTAGGAAGATATTGAACTCTCCCCAGGTCCTCTGAAGTCACTCATTCCTCCTCCAGCCCCAAGGCCCTAGAAGTCTAGCAGGTCTTTCTCATTTCTCCTTCCCTACCTTGGTGTCACTATTTTTGTTTTCTGGCACTGTCCCATTTCCTGATCTTAGAATCAGAGCTCTCAACAACTTCAGAGATCTTTCTCAAGTCTCTCATTTTACAGAGGTGGAAACTGAGGCCAGGCCCGATCTCTTAGTTCCAAGTTCTTTTCACTGAACCAAGTGGTTCTTTGCCTCCTGACAAGTAGCCCTGCATTTCCTTCCCCTGTAATAAGGCCTCTGCTCCCAAGACATGAGAGTGTCCTTTCCTAAAAGGCTTCTGCCATTTGGGAATGAAGTGTCCCCAGCTTTCAACACATTCTCCTCTCCTGTCAGATGAAAGCCAGTCTCTGGGTCTCTGTGGCATGGTTTGGGAGCACAGACAGGGTACCGATGCCCACAGGCAACCGTGGCAGGCCAAGATCTCAGTCACTGTAAGCACAGCATCCTAGTATTGGGGACTTGGGGGAGGTGAGGCCCGGGTGAAACGGGTTGAGCCAAATGATCATACTAGATTGTGGTGTTTGTGGAAGTTGAGCTTTAGCCCTCTGCCACTGTGTTCCCAGCGCCCTTTGAAGGGACATGAGACCTGCATGGGAGCCGTGGTGTCTCCATACTTTGTGCTGACGGCAGCACACTGTTTCACTGTGGATGACCAGAAGCACTCAATCAAGGTCAACTTGGGTAAGGGCAGAACGCATGGATCCTGAGCCCGAGCCATGCCTTCAGGCAACACCTCCCACTCCCTCAAGATCTCACTCCACCTACCCTCCATGCAGCCCCCTTCCTTGCACTCTGGATCAGCCAGGGATGAGGGAGACCTGCAGTTAGGGGATAAGATGGGGCCAGAGGCAGAAGGCTGCCCTGAAGATGTAGCTCCAGAGATAAAGATATTCTCTCCCTATCTCAGGAGGGAAGAAACAGGACTTAGAGATAGATGACGTCCTATTTCACCCCAAATATAACATCAATGGGAAAAAGGAAGAAGGAATTCCTGAATTTTATGACTATGATGTGGCTCTGATCAAGCTCAAGAAGAAGCTGACATATGACCAGACTCTCAGGTGAAAGCATCTGGACCCAGAAGGAAAAAAGGCTGGGGAATGTGGAGCTGGAGGATTGGGGCCCCAGGGCAGGCAACCCCATTAGTTTCCCCAACTCTCCTTAACAGGCCCATCTGTCTCCCCTGCACTGAGGGAACAACTCGAGCTCTGCGGCTTCCTCGGTCAACCACCTGCCAGCAACAGAGTAAGACACTCAGGGGCTGGGGAACTAGGATGAGATTCTGAGAGATAAGTGGGACATGAGAGGGCTGCAGCAGGAGAGGACGGACAGCCCAGCTGGGAGGGCTTGGGGCATGAGAGCAATGGGGACAGCAGGGGAAGGAGGGCCAGGAGTGACCCCGTCTGCCTGCTTGTCCAGAGGAAGAGTTGCTCCCTGAGAAGGATGTCAAAGCTCTGTTTGTGAGTGAAGAGTTTTCCAGGGGGGAGAGGAAGGTGCTGGCTCGGAAGGAAGTTTACATCAAGAACGGGGATAAGGTGAGGAGTGTGGATCTTAAGGAGGTTCTCTAGGCCCCAATTCTTTCTAAGCCCAGCCTTGTTCATTGCCCCTTTCTCCATCTTCCCACCTTGCCTATAGAGAGCCAGCTGTGAGCGAGATGCTCTAAAGGCACCAGGCTATGACAAAGTCAAGGACATCTCTGAGGTGGTCACGCCCAGGTTCCTCTGCACTGGAGGAGTGATACCCTACTCTGACGTCAACACTTGCAAAGGTGAGAAAAAGCTCATTTGTGCTGCAAGTTCCTGAGGCCCAAGAGTCCTTTTCTCTACAGCTTCCCCTCTCCTGCAGGTGATTCTGGCGGCCCCCTCATTATTCACAAGAGGAGCCGCTTCATTCAAGTGAGTGTTCCCCCACCTATGGTGGGAAGCCAAGTGCTCAGCATGGGCCCCACAACAGGGTGGCTCAAGGCATGCAGCTGATAAAGGGGGAAAGCAGTGCCTGCCTCACCTTAACACTATTCCTTGGACTGGCCTGCTTAGGAGTCATGTATCCATGTTTGTGTGCCAGAGAGGACAGGATTAAGCTGCTTCCCTAGTCTAATTCCTTTAGGTCAGCTCTGAGGCAATTGGGAGGAGCCACGCTTCCTGGGATTATGAAAGAAGTCTACCAATGCATCCATGGCACCTCCTCCCCCCCAGGTTGGTGTGATCAGCTGGGGTGTAGTGGATGTCTGCAAAAACCAAAGGCGGCAACAGATGGTACCTGCTCATGCTCGAGACTTCTACATCAACCTCTTTGAAGTGCTGCCCTGGCTCAAGGAGAAACTCAAAGAGGAGGATCTGGGTTTTCTATAAGGGGAATGGGATCTAATTAAAGCAACTCTAACAATACCTGTGTTCAAGATCCTTTTGGGGTAAGGGAAGTGGGGCATATGCACTGGCCAAGTTGTCACCAGAGATCAAATCTGACAAGCCGTTTTTAAAGGCTTAACCCCAATCCCAAGTGCTGAAAAACCAGAGGTTGAGGAGATGTGTGAGCTTCTACCTCAGTATTTTACTGAGACCAGCATTGGGGACACATGAGGCACAAGGACTCCAGCTCCGCTCCCTAGAAGCCATCCACAAGATTTTCCTTGTAGACCTCGTCACTGTAGACAATCTGGGTCCTCTTGTCCCGGTGGCAACCCTTAGGGCTATTCTGGACAGCTAGGGAGGGAGGAGAGGGACGGTCAAGGCCTGGAGGAGAGCATCTGACAGAGGGGAGGCCCAGAGCCTGGCTACCTCCCTCCTCGCCTCTGGCCCCCAGAAGCCTGGCTCTCGTGCTGCCCTCTGGTGGCCAGGCCTGGGTGCTTCCCCTTGGCCCCTCAGGCCCGCGGCAGACAAACCGTCTCTCACAAGAGCCAGGAGTGGGAGCTGTTTCTGTGATACATGTGGATACTGTGATGTTTTGTTCTTTAAAAAACCCGAAATGTTACTATTTATGAGACATGTGAATGATGTTAACCCGTTACTTTTAGCGAATATGTCAGAATTAAAAATGAGAAAATCTCTGTGACCCTTTGTTGATATGCTGGTCAATTATGATTCCTTCCTTTTGTCTGGAGGGCCACTCTTGCTCTGAACCCCTATTTCTGCCTGTTCTTTTCCCATGAAAATCTATTTGCAATGAAAAAGGACCTGTTGGATTACTTCACATGGAAAGTTGCTTATAGTCCTACTGGGGGAACTCATTTGGTTGCAGCTTTGACTCTTGAGCATTCTCCCTCAAGTCTCTAGCTGCTTCTTTCCCTTCCTCTTTTCTTCTTCCCAACATGTTCCCTCTTCACCCACTTCTAAAGATTCTATCCCCGTTACTCTGGGGCTAGAGTGACCCCCTCCCCCTACTCTCTCTGATCTCTGTACCTCAACGCCGACGACCCTGCCTCCTTCTGTGCTCCGGCCCCTTTGGTGCTGCTCCTGGCCCCGACCCCTCCTGTCTACTTGCTGCATCCTCAATTTCTGCTAATGTGTCTGGAGTGTTGGGGACATGAGGGGTACTGCCTTATGTCCTAATGTATCTTCCTCAAGCCAGACCTGCATGATATCATCATATTTTCCTCCAGAATCAGTTTCTCCTCATGATACTGTTTTGCAGCAGCCCTGTGACCCAGACGACTCTAATTTAGGTTTCCATCCCTCCCTCACAGCCGAGGTCCAGAACCTTACTTATAAATGCTTACAAAACCACTCTACTCCACCTCAAAATGAACAAGACCATGTGAGGTGCTCATCTTTCTTACTAGCCTGATCTAGCTCCCACCTCCTCCCCACTTCCATTTGTTGCCGTGGGAGTTGTCTTCAACCTTTTCCTTCATTTTTCTCCTGCCTCTGACAGAGTGCTTGACAATTCCCCTCCCCATTTTCACTGCCTCCATACAAAGCCAGATCTCTAGCACCTGTAGGAAACCCAGAAACATGCAGGAGAATGGAAACGGGGTGAGCCATGGGGGACATGATGAGGAAGGAAGAACCCTGTTCTTACCGAGGGAGCCCCAGACAGACTTGCCAGTGGCGGCGTCCAACATGGGTTGTTTGCGGGCAATGCTGACTTTGAGCTGTACAGACTCCACCTGGGTTCCATTGAGCTGGGGCAGGAGAGGGGAGGGGGCAAAGATGGGGGAAAACCTTATGGACAAACCAAAGGAGGATTTCCAGGGGTTGCCATCTTACAAGCAGACTCAGATTTCCTGTACAAATAGAGAGGGACTTCCTCTGTCACAAGGAACCAATTTCCTCCTGGCTCCCAGCATTTCAAGGGAAAAGCAGGAAGATGGCAGGAGGGATGGGAAGAAGAGATCTGCGAAGTTCCCACCTCAGCTATGGCCTGATCTGCTGACTCCATCTTTTCATAGGTGACGAAGGCACAGCTGGGATGAGAGAAAACAGGGTCAGTAGCGGGCTCATGGGCTCTTCTGAACCCAACCAGACCCAGTGCTCACAGGCTGCTGGTGATGGGCTGGTTTCCTCCCCCAAGCTTCACAACCCAGGGTTCTCCCAGGACTTGTCATCTTGCCCCACTGTCTTCCTTACTTTCTGGGTGGGTCCATGGAGAGGTCAATGATGTTTCCAAAGGGGGAGAAGGCCCCACGGAGGAGGGTGGGTGTCATGTCTTCTCCATACACATAGAGAGTATTCCCCTTTCGAGGGGCCCGGCGTTCAGGGAATGAGTCCGACCCTACAGGATTAGGAATCAGTCAGAAGACATAACCTGTCTCACTCTTCCTGTAAGTCCCCCTCAAGTAGGACCTATCTAAATTCTAGTTGAGGTCACCTTCCCCACCAGTTAAGATCACTCACTGCGGAAAGGGCCCTCTCGGTCTCGCTCCCTGTCCCTGTCCCGTTCTCGGTCCCGCTCTCGATCTCGGTCCCGCTCTCGGTCTCGGTCCCGCTCCCGGTCTCGATCCCGCTCCCGCTCTCTGTCTCGGTCCCGGTTCCGCTCATGACTGCGGTCCCGGCTGCGGCTTCGGGGAGGGGAAGCTGAAGAGCGGGTGCTGCCACGTTCTTCATAGCCCCAGTCGAAGCTTCGTGGGGGGCCATCCCCAGCCCCTGGGCCCTCTGCTTCTTCCCCATCAGGTCCCAGTTCCCGAAGCCGGTCGCTGGAAGACACAAAACTGGGGAGAAGCAGAAGGTAAGGATGAAAGGAGTCTTTACCTCCTCCTCCCAGACCATCTGGAGACTCAACACCTCCCCACTGCAGCCCCTGTTTCCTTCACTCCAGGGAGGTCGCATCCCTCCCAAGGACCCAAGCAATTAATCCTTCCTGCTCCTCCAGCCAACTGGGATGCAGTTCTCTCTGTCTCTAACCTCTCATACAGAGATTTCCTCTGGGGACGTCGGGATGACTGAAAAAGAGATCAAGAACAGTTAAGATGATTTCTGCTTGCTGGATGTGATCCAGAATGTGTGGGCCTCTTATCTTCCTCAACCCCCAGCCCCCAAGGACAGAGACTCAGGAAGCATTACCTCTTGCAGATCATCGTCGGCAGATATGCTCCTCTGGAATGGCTGAAAAGTAGGTACTGGGCCCTTCTCAGGGTCCTGGAGAGGTGGTAAAGACTTACCTCAGTGTGGAAGCCGGAAACTGCCTAACTGTGGGACAAAGGAGCTCCTTTTCCCTCTCTCACCCTTTTTAGCTTCCTGTTGTCTTTTTTTTTTTTTTAACCTGGTACACTTTTCTTTTTTGTTTAAGTGATAGCTTCCTAAATAACCCAATGTACATCTGAAGTATTCAGTTCATCTGAACGTTTTCTGAACCCGATGGTATTTTCAATCTGTTCAACCCCTCAGAGCAACAAATTCCAAGGGTTACTGTCCACCCATTGTGGATCAGAGCATATAATGTGTAAAATGAAGGGGAATCTAAGAGTTATCCAGTTTCTTCCTTTTATAGATAAGAAACTGAATCACTGAATGGTATACCAACCTGCCAATGATGGAGTAAGCATTACTTTCCCCCTAAATCTACCTCCATTCCAACTTGGAGGGATGCCCTCTGAATTCGAGGGTTCCCTGAACAACACTTAGGCTTGTGCTCACCTTTAACTTCCCCTCTAAGGTTCGAGAACGTTTGAAGCCCGAGTTCTTGGTCTCGGCCTTGATGGCACTGATGGCTCCTGACTTCACCAGCTGCTTTGCCTGCTCTGTTGCTGTGGCTGTGTCCACCACAGGCTGCTCCGACAGTGCTGGAGTGGCAGGGAAGGAGGCATCACATTGGCCAGGTGTGACAGAGGTCACCTCCCTGCTGCCCACCTCCAGTTCATCCCCATTTCTCTAGTCACTCACAGCGTTTGACACCGCCTTGGGTAGCTGTGCTGCTGCTACTTTGCTTTTTCAGAGCCAGCAATGCCTTTTTCTGGGAGTAAGTGAGAAGAGAAGGGTTACTGAGGGCCAGTATCTGGCCAGGTCCTCTCCAGAGGCCCCTGGGTGCACCATTATGGGGTCACCCTCCTTGGAGAAAACAATGCACATGGTGGCTCTTTAAGTGGTGCATTGAGGCAGTCTTGCCTCTCACATATGGTTCCCCAGATTATCTATAATGCCAGCAACACCTGATCTATAGAAACTATAGCACCCAGAGTTTCACATTTTTGAAATTGGAGAGAAAGAGCTTGATCATATATGGGTGTTCCGGAAGATAAGCTACAAGTAAGCATAAGCGTAGGTATCCTTTTTGGAGGCTTTGTTCATCCGTCCATTCTCTGTATGTTTAAGGAAGATCTGCTGTAACTTTGTAACAGGGCTATACAGGTACATAAGACATGGTCCCTCCCTACAAGAACCTACAGTCTGAGAAACGACATGACTAGACTGAATTGCCAGGAATCCTCCTAAGAGGTACCAATCAAACAAAGAGCGAGTAAAATTTTCTGATGCCAAATGGCTATTAAACTGGGCCCTGGGTAGAATCTGCATAACATGGATACAGAGAAAAAGGATATTTTCAGACAAAGGAAAATGGTAGCAAAGATGCAGAGATAAGGTGGCCTTGGGATGCATGTTTTGGGACTAGTGAGTAAGTTCTTTTTGGCCAGAAAGGAATGCCAAGTTAAGGCTTTGGGGCTTCTTCTACAAACAATGTGAAGTCACTTACTGGTTTTGAGAAAAGGAGAACAGAGTTTTGTGTTTCATTTTGGTAGGAGGGAGAGTTTTGTGTTTTCAGTGAATCACTTTGGTAGGAGTGAAGAAGCCTTTTCCAACAAACAAACAAACAAGCAAACAAAAACAACTAAGAAACTTGGTAAGAAAATATTATGCCAGTCCAGGTGCGTGTTGGCAAATATACAACCTGAAGACCATACAGGAAAAAATAAATGGGAGACATTATTTCCATAGAAGAGTAAGAAGACTTGGCAAATGTTTGGCTATGCAAATACAGGTGAGGTGAGAGGTGACATTTTGAAGCCAAACACATGGGGGACTTGACAGGAATCAGTTCTATTTGGAAGATCAAGAAAAGGAATAAGATTAGAATAAACAGGAAAATGATAGCTTCAATGTCAGGCATATGAAGTATACCACTAAAGTACTGAATACTAGAAAAAACAGGCTTGGAGAACATCAGCTCTTCAGCAGTACCAAAAGTCATATTAAAGAAAAACAACTCCATGGCAGAGTGCATAGAGAAGAAAGAACACCAAGATTTGGAAAAGCCTACCTCTTGGAACTACCCTGAGAGGTGCTGTCTCCAGGAATGAGCTGGAAGAACCTCCCCACCCCTTCATACTCACCCCAGGTGTTCTGAGAGTGCAGAGGCTGAGAGGCTGGGACATGCCCACACACACTCCCTCACCTTTTTCTTGAGTTTGTTGAATTTCTTCTGCAGAGCCTCCTCCTCCTCGCTCAGTCCGGGGGGTATCACCAACATGGTGGCTCCTGGTTTAGGGGCAGGGCCCAAAACATCTTTCTCCACTATCACGCCCAGAATTCATAAGCCATCCACATCATCTCCAGCCCCACTCCTCCAAGCCCGTCTACTACTGCCTTTGGCCTCTCCCTATCCCTTGCTTAAACCCGGCTGCCGTCCAAGCCCCCTCTTTTCGTGATCAACCAGCATTCCCTTCTCTCTACAGGGATCCTGAACACCAGCGCCTTGGACTACCACGTGATCCTGGGAGGGAGAAACAGCCCTTCCGTCGCCATGACGATGGCACTCGACCCTCCCCCCGCCCCCGCCGGGGTCAGTAGCGTAACCACTGGGTACTAACGGCAGAGGAGGCGGTGGAATCAGCGGGGCGCTCTCAGAGCGACGAAAGAGGGAAGAAGAGAGGAAAGGCCAGAAAAACGGGGGCGAAGGGTGAGGAAAAGAGGGTCTTACCTGGGGTGGGGCTGGAACTGAGGCCCC